>JARHVA010005829.1:820000-1087444 GCA_037957365.1 Torreya grandis | reverse complement strand
CTACGTTATATAGACTATCCAATGTCTTTTGTTATCTTTATATTTTAAGGTGTTAAGTCATATAATCAACATGACTTCATAATGTAATAAAATACTGCTATAATAACTAATCAACATGATCATAATGTAAATAATAAATAATACAACTAAATCATAGCAATGTAATCATGTAATCAAAGCAACATAAAATTGTCCCATAATAACATATAACTTACAGCTTAGTTAAAAAATAATTTATCAATTTTATCAATCATAATAATCCACAGATAATCAAGTAAATTAGCTTAATTATAAATTTAGATGTGACATCTTTCCCCCCTAAATTTGATCATTGTCCCAATGACACTTAATCAAATACTAGTTCTGAATAAAAAATATTATTTAGTAAAAAAAATAGCATAGTATGAAGCATTAAATCAAGCGAATAAACATAAAAATAACTTATATAATTCATCATAGTCATCTTAAGTAGCACTATACTCATAGTATTGGTCCCATAATACCTTACACTATGACACTTATCTATTATACAAGTGAAGTTTGTGAGTGTTAATTATTTTGATTGGTTCTACCATAACCACCTCAGGATCCAAAACTTGCAAAAATTTCCAATCTAATACATGTGAAGGATTAGCTATATACTTTTTAATATTAAATACATGAAAGATATTTTTCAATAAATTTAGGTTTGGTGGCAAATGAAGCTTATATGCTATAGTATTAATCACTTCTAAAACTTCAAAGGGTTCCACATATCTCAGTGAAAATTTTGTTGCCTTCTCAAACTTAATCGAGCTCTTATGTAGCTTAACCCATAAGAACACTTTGTCACCTACTAAAAAATTATCTATTTATTCTTTTCAGATCAACATAACTCGTATGCCTATCATTGGCCTTAAGAAATATCTACTTGATTAATTTGATTTGATCTTTCATTTTTGAAAGCAGCTCAGGTTCAAAGACTACCCTATTTTTCAACCTATCCCAAATGATCGATGTTATACACCTTTTATATAACACTTAAAATGATGACATCTTTAAAGCTGATTGATAAGATTTATTATAAATAAACTCAATTAATATAAGGTATTCTTCCCACTTATATTGTTGATCCATGCAATACATACAAAGAATATCCTATAACATCTGATTAACTTACTTAGTTTGACCATCAGTCTATGGGTGATATGCAGTGCTGAAGTTTAATTATGTACCCAAAGATGAATTTAGAGTTAACCAAAACCTAGAATTCATATTCAATTCATGATTCAAAATGATATTATCTTAAAATCCATGCAATTGATACACTTCATTTACAAACCTCTTCATAAGAGTAAGTGCAATATCTGGTATAAAATAAGCTACCTTGGTTAGTTTATCAACTAAAACCAAGATCATGTCATGTCTATTCCATGACAATAGTAAACCTTGGACAAAGTCTTTACTGATCACCTACCACTCCCATTCTAGTATGTCATTTAGATATAATAATATAGTTGGATGCACATGTTCAGTTTTCATACGCTAACATTCCAGATAACATGACACAAAGTTTGTTGCATTTCTCTTGATTTTCTTTCAAAAATAAAGTGGTCTAAGTTCTGATATAAGCTTGGTTACTCTTAGATGTCTTGAATATGAAGCATTGTGTAATTATTTTATCATTATTCTCTTTAGGTTCTTCTTATCTAGTACATACATCCTTCTATTGTATTGTAAAAGAACATCATTATCTATTATGTATCTTTTATACCTAGGATTATGAGCATTCTTAGACAATGCTCTCCTGACTTGATCATAGAATTCATCTCTTGGTGATAATTTTATCACTCAATCCCTAAAAGTACTCTTGATAATAGCCATGATTATTATATACCTCATACGACTTGAGACATCAACTACTATATTTTCTTTATCTTTAATATAATTGATATCAAAATCATAATCAAACAAAAACTCTAAACAACATCTCTGATGAGAATTCAAATTTAGTTGGGTGAAGATGTGTTTGAGTCCTAAGTTATCAGTTTTGAGCTCAAATAATTATCTCAATAAATAATGCTTGCAAACTTACAAAGCCTGCATAATTACTACAAGTTCTAAGTCATGAGGGGAATAGTTCACCTCATAAGGCTTCATCTTCCTTTATTCATAAGATACCACTACACCATCCTGCATAAGGACTCCTCCTAGTCTATCCCCTAACACATATGTGATCATTGAAAATTGACCATTGGAATCAAGAACTCTTAAAACTATTGCTAAAGTAAACCTTATTTTTAATTTCTAAAAAACTACTTAACACTTATCTAACTAGATAAAACTTTGATTCTCACAGTACAGAGAGGTAATTGGTTTACCTATTTAAAAAAAAAATAGATTGAATTTTTTGTAATAGCCTATTTATCCCATAAAACTCCTTACCTCATGCACATTCTTTGATGCAGGTCAATCCATAATGGCTCCTCTCTTTGCCAAATCTATTGAAATACCATCCTTAGAGATAATATGTCTTAGATCTTGTACTTTATTTTAGAAAATGCACACTTAGACAACTTATCATACAACTTGTGTTTTTTTAACCATTACAAAACCAATTCAAGATGTCGAAGATGCTCTTCTTCATATTTAAAATATATAAAAATGTCATCTAAAAATACCAAAATGAAATGATCTAAATAATCTTTGAACACACTATTCATGAGATTCATGAATGTTGTAGGAGAATTTGTCAACCTAAATGGTAACATTGTGAAATCATAGTGCCCATATCGAGTTCTAAATATCATTTTTGAAATATTCTCATCTTTTATCCTTAACTATTGATATCTTGCTTTAAGATCAACTTTAAAAAATACCATTATTCCTCGAATCTAATTGAAAATATCATCTATATGAGGTAGTGAATACCTATTTTTTATAGTCACTTTATTTAACATTTTATAATCAATACAAAGTCAAAGATTACCATCCTTTTTCTAGACGAAGATAATTGATACACCCCATGGTGACATACTTGGTTTGATCAACCATTTAGATAACTCCCAGAGTTAAACCTTAAATTCAACCAATTCAATGGTTGTCATTTTATATGGTACATTAGATTAGGGTTTTGATCTAGGTATGATATCTATAGAGAAATCAAATTCACATTTAGGAGGCAATCCATGTAATTCTTTTGGAAACACATCATTAAAATTCCTAAGGAAAGGGTAATCTTCAAGGGATGGCTCCTTAGATTCCTCCATTTCATTTATCTTGATGATAAATGCTTAACATCATTTTTTTTTTAGCCTTCTTGAGTTGTATGGCACAAATATGCCTAAGCCTCAACTCTCTTTTCTGACCCTAAATTTGTGTATGATTTCTAAAATTGTCTAGACACTCAACATTCTTCAAATAACAATCAACCTTGAATTTATGCTTCATAAGTTAGTTGACCCCTAAGATCACATCATATAATCCTAGTGGTGCTTCATAAAGATCCACTAATGCTGTGAATTTTGAAAACCTAATATCTATTTCAACTAAACACTTATCAACTTTGACTTTTGAATCATTGCCATATTATACTGACCATGCATTTTCCATTACTCCAAGTTTTCTAGTTAACTTATTTATAATTATAGGATCTATAAAACATTTTGTATCCATTGTATCTATCAAAATAAAAAATATATGCTTAAACAGAATATCTAATAGTTTTATGTGTAAATCTTGGAATTTAGCTTGCCAATTATTAATTATCACATGAATACATTACTGAAACATTCTTTTCTGAAGAGCAAAACCTTTGTTCCTTGATTTATCTTAGGTACTCTCACATGCAAAATGGTCGCCTCCATAAATGAAGCAACCTCCAGGTGGTCCCTTTATTTTAGACTATTGGTTTTCCTTGAAACTAACTTTGAAACCATTACCCTATTTCTTATTACTTGAACCACTATTGAATCTAGTATTTTGACTCTTGAACTAACTCTTGGAGTCTCCACTCTTCTAATTCTAGTTATTATTTTTGAAATTTGTCTTAAATTTTCCAAACTATTTATTAAATGTATCTCTAACCTGAGTAAGAGATTTCAACTTTTGTTCTTATTTGATTACCTTCTTGAAGACCTAGTCCATAGTAGATAGTCCATGAACATCTACCTCTCCACAAATTTGGAGTTTTAATCCCATGATGAACTTTTTAGTTTTGAACATCTCATCTTCTTGATATTGAGGTACATATTTTAAAAATTTGATGAACTATTCATATTACTCATTCACCAATAGGTCTTCTTACTTTAGATTATAAAAATATGTAAGATTTATGTAAAAGTATAACTGTGAAAGCCACCATGATCTGAATAATGTCAAAACTACTCCCATGTAATGTTGGTCAAGTTAAGATTCATTTTCAACTTCTTGTTGGCCCACCACATAGTTGTTTCACCAAACCAACTAGTAAGCTCCCTGAGCAACTTTAGCGACCTCAGAGTAGTTTCAAATTTCAAAATATTTTTTCATATTATTCAACCATGCCTTAGCTCCGTCTCCCATAATGGCTCCATCAAACTTAGGTGGATTCACCTTTTTCATATCTCTAGCCAATTTCATAGCTATACGTGCTCTCGTGTCTTGAGGCACTTCCTCATGGCTTTATTTTTAAGGGATTTTCTACTTAGCAATATGTTTTTCAGGCACATCTTGATGGGATTCCTCCCCATGTCCATGAATTTCTTATTTTATGGCTACAAATCAGTCTCTCATTTCATTCATGGTTGTAAGAACCTGATCAAACTTTGTTGCTTGCTCAATGGTAAATTGGTTAGTATCAAATGGAAGGTTGTTATCATTGACATTAGAAAGACCCTCTTTAGATGCTCTAGCTCACACCATTCTCTTTTATATTAATAAAAAGATACAAAAATTTTATAAAACTCATTAATTTTTAGAGTTTTAAATAAAAATTTGATACCACACTGTAACATCCCCACTGGAATTTATTAGAATAATATAAATTTAAAAAAAAATCCATGTAATCTTTCATTAGATTTTACCATGAGAATCTAATTAGTGATCCTAATATAACACATAATTTTAACTAAAAAATAAACGTGTAAAATCTATTATTTACTGATCACTAACATCATATGAAACAAAACATAACTGCATATAGAAAGTACTTACATATTTCCAACCACAGCTAGTATAATAATGCATCCACTGCTATCAATGTATAATGAGTAATTAATTAAATTTCCAACTAGCATAATATTTTAATAATAACTACAGTATAAGATACAAATCTCTATAGAGCATGAGTCTCATGAAGTCAAGTCTCTATGAAAATCTCAAGTGTAGTCTCTAAATAAATACTATTATGGGGATGGAAAGCATCATTCGAACACTTTTCCATACCAATCACAGACCATCAATCATCCATACAATTCTCCAATCATGATATGTCCCTTCCTTCATATATGGGTAGCTAATGAAGGTACAAGAATCCATAGGGATAAGCTAGTATTTATGTGTTGTAGGATATCTAATACATGATGTGTACCATAAAAAAATACATGCTGACATGATATCACACAAACATGTAAATCATACATATGAAATGACAATGTTTAACTAAATATTACTTTGACTAAAGTTTTTAAATAGTAATTGATCTCTAAAATTAGTCAAATTCATACACACCACTTGATCAGATTACCTTCATCTGGCATTGGTGATGCTAAGTAAGCTAGTAGAATTTGTTTTACTCTTTAGTTGGTACCAACAATACAAGATTTGCTTAATATAATATATAACCAGTAAATTCAAATAGATTACTTCCTATTAGAAAGCATAAAACATGTTATATATAAAAATAACAAAAATTACATATATTTAATCTATCAAACATATGCAATAAATCTTAACTATATTAATTATCACCTAAATAATAAACATAAACACATAGTCTATACCAACTAGGTATAATTATATACTTAGACTGCATGTTTCTAAATTTTGTAAGTAAATTCAAATGTCATAAATTATATGACAACAACAATATCATAGTATATTTATTTTTATGCATATATTACTTAATTATAACAACCAATCATTATAATCTCAAAAATCAAATATCACATAAATAAATTTTTTTTCACATGAAACTTAATCTTTCATTTATACAACTTGTACTTTTTGGAGGCTATGCATATAATGATAGTGTCCTATCCCTCAATATTTTTATGACTTAATTTAACAATAAATAAACTATAATTATAGGCACACATCCCAATTTACAAATATAAGCTATATATTTATACAAGTACCTCAATCCTTATATACATATATTTCATATATATATGATCTTCAATAGATACATGCATACTATGAACTACATAAAATATATATTCACATATGCAATTATTATTTTTTTATATTAACAGTCTTGTTTTATTTTATATTAATAACTTATTATGATTCAAACAAACCATTTAATTTTACTATTCACTAAATAGCAATCAAAATCTAACATAGGGTCTCAACATTCCCAACCCCTACTTCCCATGTTTCGATCATTAGGTTTCTATATCATTTTGAGTTTATCATGTATCCTCTAACTCAAGTTTGTGTTGAACCATATAACCATTGCACAGTCTTTATATGCATTTAAACTTATATAGTCTATGCTCAGTTTAAATAATTAACTTATGTATTATTCCATGTTTGGCCATGTTGACTTACTAAATATATTAACAATTCATATCCATATAGATATATTACTAGTTTCCATACAGGTTTTTAACCAAACAAGCAAAACACAAGTTGTATGATCAAAATAATATGAATGTAAGATCCCAGTATTATAGATACCAAATCGATGCTAATAACCACTAATAATAAATGCCATCAAATATCTTAAAAGTTAATAACTGTCACCTCTCTTACCACAGACTTATATTTTATGAAAACAAAATGGGTATAGGACTTTAGTTGTTCACTATATCATTCTAGGATAGTTTTGTCCTATCCCTCAACCCAGGTATAGCTAAATTATTTAGACTTATCTTATCAAACTAGGTTTTATACAAATATGCACATAGTCTTGATATTTAATATCATGTCTTTGAAAACAATTGAACTTAGACCTATATATATACTTATTTTGAATGATAATTACACAAAGTCCTACTATACATATGTTCACAGTTTGAATAACAAATTACACACAGTCTTGATATACATATGTTCATGGTTTGAATAATAAATATATACACCATTTATAATTATATATTCACACTGTTTGAATAACAAATGTACACAATCCATATGTATATAATTTCATGGTTTTGTATAATAAAAGTACATAATCCATATATATTCTCACTATTTAGTAAAACATGGTACATAGTCTATATGTATTCATATCAAAACTCTAAATGCATTTCAAAACAAATAATACAAAAAATGTATGTATAAATCCATTCACTCATTGAATTAACACAAACTTCATGTTTATAACCTTAATAATTCAAAATATACATAGTCTTTTGTATTAAAAATATATACTTAGAAATTTAAGATCTATATCTATCTGAGTACATATATAATATGAGGTTCAAAACAAAACCTAATTATCATGTATATCAAAACCATGTGCTTTGGGTTTTATATTCCTTAAGTTAGGGCATTATGCCATCACAAAGAAATAAATCCATTTAACCCTATTGAATATACACATACACATAATTTATTTGCCTTTCTATAAGGATTTAGGGGATAGAGGTTTAATTTTGTAGATGGCTTATAACCTATATCAATATTAAAATGTAGTTTAATTTCAAAAAACTTAAGAGGCCAATATACACAAGATTTTCCTGATTCAAACAATAATTAAATACATCACCAACCTTATATAACTTCTAATTGCAATTATATGAACCATAAAATGTCTCTCCTTCACTATGCTCTCTCTTCTCCTCTTTGTGACATGCCATTATCTTCTCCAATCCCTCTTATCATTATTTTTTCATTCATATTTCCCATTCATGTTTGCATGCAACTATTAGCATGAAACTCACAAAGCTCCATACATAATACCATTATCTGCCAAAATCTGAAACTAATCTGAGTTAAATTCATTTTGACATATCCAATAAAACCCTAATTTCTCTCAAAATTTCCATAAATTCTTTAATCATTATTTTAATCTCTTAAATCATGCATGATCTATTTATGTTACATGCCCATGTACCACTTCTCAAAAGTTTGCTATTAACATTATTTCTCAATGATAACTAACACTTAAAATGCATAGGACCTATCCCCATAGGTGTGTTAGTTAGATGGTAGAAGGACTGAGATTCTAGATGACCTCCTTACAATGTACTATTCAAAGGATTCAGACTGAGGCCTCAATAGGCAATGTGGCTAGGCCACAAGATAGACAAGATGGGACCCAACCTTAGAGCTAGATCATTGTATATGGTTGTATATGTTGTATCAAATTCATGATATATATATATGGATCATTTTGGTATATTGTTATTGGTTTTGTATGTTGTCATTATGGTGTATTATGGTTGTTCATTATGATTGAGGTTGTATATGTTTTAGATATATTTCTTTCTATCACATGTATTTAGTTCTATTATATATGCTATAATAAATATATGAGATGTGGTTTTTTTTCTAGAATTATAAAAAATACATGCATGGTTAAAAAGAATAGGTAAAACAAGACTTGGAAAAATATAATCAATCAAGAAAATTTACTACAACTATTTCAAGCTGAGAAATGTGTAATAACAAGAAATGACTAAGTATAAAGAACTAAGAAATGGTAAAAAGAGATTTATTTTTAAACCAAAGTGAAATATTTTTGCACCAAATTAAAACAAGTAACACCATACTATTTTGTGTTGGGAAGTATGACAACAATGTAATAAAATGGAAGGTATGTAAAAGGGCACACATAGTATAAAAACAAATGAGTTAAGTCAATCAATTATACTAAATCATGTTGGAAAGTATAAGAGAAAAATAAAATTGGCAAAAGATTGGTCCTAAATTTATCACACTAATTCAAGTTGGGAAGTATGAAAAATTCAATAAATATTTATATTTTTACATGCATTCAAAAAATACAAAGATAAAAGTAAAAGAGAAATGAAGTAATCATAAAACATACTAAATCAAGCTAAGAAGCATGTCAATGACGTGTAACTTCATAATCAATTGAATCTTATCTCATATTTGACACATGTAATTTTAGATTGTGACTTGGGTATTAGAAAATTTTATGAGGAATGTCAAGTCTTATCTACAATCTTACAATGCAACTCATAAAAAGAACACCACCGGGGTGGAATATACAATAAAAATTAGGTAATCAAAGATATGGGTAATAAGAAGGAAAATATGATAATTTTTTAGGATGGTCAGGTCTTATCCATGATATTACAATGCAACTCACAAATGAAATCCTAAAAGGAGTGATCAGTAAGCAAAAAAAATATTTCTCAAGATGTAATATGATGGATATAGGGAATGAAAAAGGGAATGTAAAAATCAAGACTTAGGTGTCTTATGAGAATAACTTAGGAGACAAGAGGCATACTAAGGACATGAGAAGACACTAAGTGACTAGTGGTCATCTATGTACAAAGGAAACCTATTCACTATAGACACAAAGCTTTGAAATAAAATAGGTGTGTTACTAAGATAAACTCATGAAGGTAGATTGGTACATGAAAAAAAATGGACCTACCTTCCCATGATGTGTTTCTCTTTCTTTAGGACCCCTTATAGAGCCATCGATCTACTATAAAGATTGGGTACTTATGTGAGAAAGTAGCTAGCACTAAAATATATTTTTTATTCTCTTCTAATCTACTAGCCTACCACACCCCAAAGGACCTCAGCTCTACCATGAGGTCAATTGTGGAGTTTGAGCATCGACTAGAAGGAGATATGATTTGAATTATGTATTTTAATGTGATTTGAATTTTAAGATTCATCCTCCATATAGATTTGGAATGACCAGTCATGAGAGATGTAGTGATACACACAAATTAACTATAGGCTAAGACTAAATGAAGCTGACTAACCAAAGACAAATACTGATTAGGTTACTTAGGCTTGACAATGAACTAGCATGTGATTTCAAGTCTTAACCATGTATATGCTTAGTTTGTAAAAAGAGCAAGAAAAGAAAAAGGATATCCAAAAAGTGAACCAGAGTAAGGAGATAGTAATGAGTAGGATTGTTTTCTAATTGATCACATGGTAAAAGGGAGATAATGACCAAAGATAATAGGGTTTGTATAACCAAGTCATAATGATAATTAATTGTGAAAAATGGAGATAAGAAAGCAAACAGTCATGAAGAGAAAAGAAAAGAGTTTTGAGAAAAACTAAAGAAAGAGAGAAAATAATGATAAAGAAAGATAATCATATGTGAAATATAAATGATAAGATAAACAAGATATTGTAAAACTAGTAAGAAATCACCATACATGATAAAGAAAAATTTAACATAATGTCAAATGATATAATAGATAGATAAAGATAATATTGGAGCACACATCCAACCCAAATTCAAATGTGAAATCACTATGCATGTGCTCATAAATATTGATAAATCTATCCACACACATTATCCAAGACATCAAATAAATTTCTATAAAGCTGGAGACAAACTACTACTAATGTCTCTTCAATTTTAATGAATATTGGGATAATACTTATCTTCTAATCTCCTCCATAGAAAAAGTAGTAATACTTAATGGATCATTTTGAGGAGGGAAATTAGGCAAGGGATAGTTAGGAGAATACATGGGAGCAGGCTTGATGGGAGATGCAAGAATCACCAGTGGAGAAGGATCCATAGGTGAGAAAAGGTCCACGAGTGAATGAATCATAGGTGGAGGCACAAAAGGTGATGAAGAGACCATAGGAGGTGATGGAACCATAGGAGGTAGAGCTATAAGAGAAGAATGAGGAGCATTCTTGTAGGAATGACCTATGGGAGGAGTGGTAAAAGGTCCAAGAATGGCTATAAGGTGATCCTTAAGATGTTGTTGGATGATGTGACAATGATCAGTATGATGGGTGCCATATAAATGCCATAAATAATATACCTCAACGTACTTGGGTAGATATTTAACAAGTACCTTTAAGGGAGGTATGGATTTATTTGATGATGGGGAAGAAAGATGCAAGGTATCAATATATTACCATAACTTAGAGCAACAATGGATGGAAGAATGATTATCTATCCCATGGAAGCAACAGATACACTTGTGAGTGGTTTTAGTAGAAGTACTCATGAAAGGAGGTGAAATAGGAGTGGAAGAAGCTGGAAAACACTCATCGACCCATTTGGTGTGTAGAGGAGCCATCTTAGGTAATGGAAGTAAACCATCACCAAGGGAGGGTGATGATGAGGAAGGAATATAACTAGGCTCAATAGAAGGAGAAATGGAATCAAGAATAAGGGTAGGCTTAGCAATATTAGGAGTGGAAATAGGCTCAACTATAGCAAGCTCTACTGAAGGAGGAGTAAGATCTATATAATGTCTAAGGAGAGTTTCACTAACCTCCAGGGCAAATTAGCTATGAGGGTCAGGGTACCAAGTAAAGTGGTAAGGTTCGATCATAGCATGATCTATGAGCATAGTCCTACATGGCTCCTCATAAATTGGAGTGGTCAGTGCCATCTCTACCCTATGATAAAGGGGAAAAATACAAAAATTATGAACTATAAGTGAAGGAAAATAATGAGATGCATGAAAAGACTCAAGTAAAGAATAATGGTAATGGATAATCTCATCATCACAAGGTTATGCAAGACTGCCTAATAATGGATCATCTAAAGAATAGCCATAATCATAATCCACGGTGTGAAGGTCAATGATGCAATTAAGGATAATATTTTCATTCAAGTAAGTACGGTGAATAGAATGCCTAGTCTTGGTCAAGACTATGGAAATGTCATCACAAGGAGGTTTGTGAGAGTGAGGTTATAAGGAAACAAAAAGTTGTGAGATGAGATGATGCAAGATATATGAATTTTTTATCTTTAAGTTAATATCATCGGGTTCATCATCATTAAAATATAAGAGGTTAGGAGGAATGTTACCAATAAGCTTAGGATGCCTAGTGTAACCTCGAGTTGAATTAATAGAAAAGTTAAGACATTGAGACTCACAAAATGGAATTCTAGGCAAAGGTTGAAGAGTAAAATCTTGAAGACACCATGATCTTAGAATTGTTTGAAATTTCAAGGATTAATGTCACTTTGAATCCTATAAATGGTTCCATTATGAGGGAATTTAACACATTGGTAGGTGTAATAATCAATAGCTCACACGTGGTGAATCCATAGCCTACCAATCAAGATGTTATAAGAAAGGGGAAATTAAAAATCATCACCTTCATATGGATAGTGATAGGTGGGATGGTAATGGGAAGCCACATGCAACCTAGAGGAGGTATTTTCCTTATATTGTATCCTTGGCATGTGTTGTGTGTAGACTTAAGATTGTATTTATAATATCCAAGAGTCTTAATGAAATTGAGAGAGGCAATGCAAGTCCTAGAAACCTCATCAATCAATGCATGCTTGACTTGGATATCACCTATTTGAATGCTAATAAATAAGGGAGGATCATCTACACGAAGCAAAATATCATCAAGATTCATAAAAGCTATGGTAAATTTTAAGGAAAGAGAAGTGTCTATAGTTTCATCAATGTTGATAGACATCTCTTCACATTGTTTTAATATCGTATCTTCAAAACTAGATAAAGTTGCTTCCTATCCTACTAGAGGAGGGTGGGGAACATTCATCTTGAATAGTAGTTGCATAAGATAATTTATATGATGGGGAGAAGTCCTCATAAGCTCAAGGAATGAAATTTGGGATGGGATATTAGTGAGATCCATAATGGGATCCCATCCATCATATCCCATAAGAAGGTTGTTAGATATAGGTGTGTAATGATTAAGGAGGCCCTCATAAAGAGGAGCTGAAATACATTATAATTTTTGTTGATAAGAATGAGAAGAAGATTTGGAACAAAGTTGTGAATCATGTTGTGATGATAAAGTTTTGGTTCAAGTTGATTTGGAGAAATGGTAGAAGAAGTGTTAGTAAAATCTTGATTATAATTAGTATTGGAAGATGATGGAAGAGTGGTAGAAATAGAATGGGAAGTGTTATCTACGGGATAATCATAAACTGGATCATCAAAAGCAATAAGGTCATCTTGTCCCAACTCATTTAAATGAGTTAGAGAAGAATCCTGGATAATACAATATGTTTGAGATGAATAAGGAGTGTAGATAGGCCATGAATTAATGAAAGCAACCACCCTTCGCATATTAGTCATGTTAACCACATTCTCTTCAAAAGTTGGTTCAACAAGACTTTCAACATTGTTGGTGGAAGGGACGGGCTTGTCTTAGTTGTCTTGAATCGATTGATGATTAGGGAGAAGGTATTTATAGATATCTAAATGAGTGTTTTCTTTATTCAAGGCTTGAGATTTGTCATGTGTTTTATAGTCCTTGAAATCAATTTCATAAGCTTGTTGATGGTTGTAAATGCTAGAATCATGATCAAAATTAAGACCAAGAATAAAATACATAGCTAAATTATGAAGTTATCTATGGGTCTCATGAGGATGACCCCAACTAGCATGAAACCAATAAAACTTGTTAGGATCATCCCAAGATTTTATAGAACAAGTAGGGTAAAGCTTTTATAGAAGAGACCTGGGTAGACACATAAGCAATTCAATTGAGGATAGAGGTTTATAAATGTTGATGTTATTTGGTGAAGATAAATGAGGATTAGTATATTGTTGATAGGGGGAGCTCGTTCCAAATAAGGGGTAGGAAAGATAGCTTGAACATTTTGAATAGTGTCATAAGAATCTATAACACCATCATTGGTAACATTGCAGTTTTTATTTTTTAGTAATAGATGAGGACAAGTAGAAGGTTGGGGTGGATTGAATTGATGCATAAGGAAATCTTGTCATTTATCTTGGTCAATAGCCTCTTCCAATGTATGTCGAGAGAGAGTGCAAACTCAATATTGTAATTTAAGAAAGAGGGCATTGGTAAAGAGATGGAAAAGATTATCATCAGCCATGTTATATTTACATTTGTTTGACAAAAATTTCCATATTTTAACCAAGGTTTGAGCTGTTTCATTTTCATTTTGTTTTCAATTTATGAAATGGGCCAATGTGTTTTTGAGAAGATCATTAGTTTAGAATTCTTGCACTAAAGCATTCACTAATTCCTCCAAACTAGTAATGGAATGTGGTCTACGTTGATTGTACCAATCCAAGGCATCACCTTTGAGGTTTTTATAAAGGAGTTTGGTAGCAACAAAGGTGTTTAATTTGAACCAATCCTTATAAATATTTATAAATGTTTTAAGATAAAGGGTGGGATCCGTTGATCCATTATAATAAATTGTAAGTGTTATACCTCCTATGTCAATGTTAACAATTTGAGTAGTAAGAGGTTAATTTTGAAGATGCTTGATGGTTTTGTTAACCAAAGGAGGTTGAGGAATGAGATTTCCTTGAGAATATTGAAGAGGAGGTGATGGAATATTTTGGTTATGTGTGCCCCAAGCTATTGATTGTGAATGAGATTGAAGGTGAAGAAGTTGGTTTTGCATTCTCATCATTTGATTTGTGTTACGAGCTTGAAAGGTATTCATTTGATTGAGAGTTTATAGAAAAAGTTGATGTGTTTGATTAACATTAGTAGAATCATTAAAGTTGGCATTAGTGTTAGTATTAATGTCTTGGGTACCACTATTGGTATTGATAGGAGCTTGAGAATAATTATGAGAGTGAGATGCACTAGTGGAAAAAATTGCTTGTGTATCAAAAGATGGACTAGTGAATGGTTGAGAGGAAGAAGTAATAGAAGCATGCTTGCCTTGAGTAGCAAATGAAGCACTAGTAGGTGGATAAAGGATAGTGGATCTTAAGAGAGGCCCGTTATATGTAAAACCTATCATGTTAGTGCATATACTAAACATGGAGGTTGAAGAAGTTAGGGAAGAAGAGGTCATGATATGAGAAGGGGTAATAGTCAAAGGAAGAGGATGAGAACCAAAGAAAATGGTACCCCCAAATCCAATTGAGAATGTAAGAGTAGGTGAATGAGACTCTTCAACTTGACCACTAATCATAAGATTTTAAATGGTAGAAGGATCCTTTCCTTGATGTTGAGGAAATTTAGAGATAAAGAAAAGCATTTCATAAGTATACTCTAACTTAGGTGGATCTTATAATGAAAAAAGAGGATTATGTTGTGAAGAAGTATTAGGAGGGGTCCCATAGTTCATTTTTTGAGTGATAATATGAACATTACTAGCATCCAAGAGAGGATCCCTACTCTATTTATGGGAGACCCAATGAGGATTGGTAAGATTCATCATGTCTATTGATTACAACTCAGTGTCACTTTCAAGCAGAAAGTTCATGATGAAGGGAAAGAAAGAGCGATGAGAAAGCAAAGAACCAAGAAGTTATTGAAATAGTACAAGTTTGATTGGGTCAATCTAGCATAAAAATAAGGATTGAAAAATAGTACAAGGTCAACTGGGTTGATCTAGCACAGCGTACAAAGACTAGCAGAAGAGGCAAAATGGGTTGCACACAGTATAGGGTCGACTGGGTTGATCCTGTATAATGCACAAGGGCTAAAAAATATATAGGGTCAACTGGGTTGACCTAGTATAGTAGACAAGAAAGAAAATAAAGTTTATAACAAGTTGTGAACTAAAACAAGACAATTTTTTTAGTTAATCTAGGAAAGTAAGAATTGAAGGGAAACAAATAGTCAATTGGATGAACACTAGCCAATCCAATTGAAACACATAATACAAAACCTTAAACTAATGCTAGTTAATGCAAGTTTTTGCACACACAATTAAACAAAGATCAAGTAATCAACTTGAAAAGTAAAGATCTAACTAATTGGTCAACCTAAGAAGTTTTATTAGATTATTAATAAATGATTTTAAATGTGATAGAAAGTTGTCTATATAGCAAGGAACTAGATATCAATCTAAGGATGGTTTTAGGTAGTTTGTATTGAAAGGGATTGTAGTGCCAATGATACATGCTTGGTATTGGGGTCTACCCCCTCAATTCATACATTTTAGTGATAAGGGTGTTAGGTGATTAGCTAGAATATACAATTAATCGCACTTTATACTTGATCAGAGTATCAAGTTGGCTTCTCCCTTGATGATGAAATCCAAGTAGGTTGGCCTTGGGTAGACAAATTTGGTCATGTATGTATAAAATAAAAATATTAAAACTAAATGGTTGATTTAAAAAACTCCTAATTAGACTATATGAACTATTATAAGCATGTAAGTAACAAAAAAATAAAGGTGTGAACTAATTACTAACATATAGAGATTAATTCTAAATTGAAACAAGGTATAGTGTTGACACTATATACACAAAATATAGAACATGGTTGATAAGGTTAAACTTGTACTATAGAAACAAGGTCTAAAAATGTATAGGGTCAGTTAGGGTTGACTCAATTATTTTAGACAGCACACAAAACACAAAACTAGGTCGATAGGGTCTATCCATTTGATTGTGTAGGGGTACTTTTGAAGACTATAAACTATGAAACAAAGATAGAAAATAAAGAGACAAAGAGATAAAAAGGAACCTTAGTGGATTAGAGATGCTGAGAATGAAGATTGTTAGTCAATACTTTGTAATATGCTTGAAAACTCTGCTAATTGGGTCAAATGGGTCGATCAAGCTTTGTAGAAATCTATTGTTGAGTGCTTGAAATGTATAGGGTTGACCAAGGTCAACCTAATATGTTCAACAAGATGCTTGAAAATGTATAGGGTTTATTAGGTCGACTGAGTAGTCTGAATTGGAAGTCTAAAAGTCTAAAAACCTATACTAGGTTGTCTAAGTTGATATAGTTGCCTATTCTTAAAAATTTGTGCACAAATATTAGAACTAGGTCAATAGAGTCAAAATAATATGACATATATATGATAAAAATAATTCTAAAAATAATGAAATAAAGTGAAATAAATATTTCAAGAGTTAGTTTCACATCAAGTTCACCAAAATATATGCAATCAAAAACACATAATGTCTATAAATTAATCCTAGATTAGAGAAGATAGAGTGTACCTACACTTTCGATTGGGAATACATTTGTTAAGAGGGAACATGACCAATATAGAGATATATTAGACCTAATTAGGGGATCACTTGTCATAATACACCATGTGAGATAGGGTTCCAAAGCTTATAGTCTAAAACAATCATGCAACAACCCTAAAAGACTCCTAAAGTTTAATATTTCACATATGCTAATAAAAAAGAGAGTATATCTAATCTAGTGCACACCAAAGCTTATGACACAAAGTGGGGGTTAAAAATAAAACAAACAACTAAACTAAACAAGCATAGAAGACATATACTCATGTCAATGTATACATAATCTTAATACATGTGAATAGAAGCACAACTTCATTATCTATCTACTCTTACAAAAGAGAAATAAAGTTAGGAATACTTACCTTGAAGACAAACCCATTGAGCCTCAATCTCTCCCTTGGCCAAGGTGCTTTGAAAGAGATTGTTATGGTATAAAAAGATAACAAAGACAAATCAGCTCTATGCAACACAACATATCTATGAATCCAAAAATCTTCTCTACAAGATAAGATCCATATCTCCAAAGAAAGTATGAAACCTTAAGCTTTATTCTTCAAGTAGAATGGTCAATGAGCAGATGTTCATTTTTACTTGTTCTTCTTTGCTTATCTTCTTATAAATAGTTGGAAATTGACTTGTATATATAGGTGGATCTTACCCTAAATTCTCCTAGAAACATCAACTTTATAGGGTCAGCCATGGTTGACCCTGTATGTTTTTGAGGACATTTCACTAGGTCTAAGATAGGTCGGTCAAAAGGCTAACAAACCCAAAAAGTGAAAAATACCCTTAAACTGTATAGTGTTAGCCATGGTCAACCTAGTACAATTGACAGTCCAAAAAAGAACTAAGGCAAGAAAAGGAGGATGGAAAGAGAAAAATGACTGGAATAGGTAGGATTGAGAATAATAAGATTAGGGTTAATGGTTTTAGGAGATGATTGTGTATATGGCAAGTGGAAAAAGGGACAATAATCTTACAAAGCACCAAATATCTACCCGCCGCTTTTTTGGTGCACCTTTTAAGGCATACATTGAGAGATATTGATATTTGATAGGTTTTTGCAAGCTACAAAGTGTCAGTAATCAATAAAATTTTGAAAATATTATGTGTATATACTATCCCTCAACCAGGCATAGCTAATTGATTTAGACTTAAATTATCAAATTAATTTTTATAAAAATATGCACCTAGTCCTAATATTTAAGATCATCACTTTAAAAAAAATTGAACTCAAACATTACACAATCATACTATACATTTGTTCATGATTTGAATAACAAATTACACACAATCCTGATATATATATATATTCATAGTTTGAATAATAAATATATACACCATTTATACTTATATGTTATCATTATTTAAATAACAAAAGTACATAGTCCATATGTATATAATTTCATGGTTTTATTTAATAAAAGTATAGAGTCAATATATATTCTCCTGGTTTAGTAAAATAGGGTAAATGATCCATATGCATTCATATCAAAACTCTAACTACATTTCAAAACAAATAATACATAGAATGTCCATATAAATATGTTCACTCATTTAATTAACATAGACTTCATGTTTATACCCCTAATAATTCAAAATATACACAGTCCTTTATATTAGATATATATACTCATAAATCTGAGATTTATATCTAATTATATATATATGGATTTTTAAACAAAACTTAGTTATCATGTATATCAAAACCATCTGCCCAGGGTTCTATATTTCTTAAGCTAGGAAAGTATGCCATCAGAAAGAAATAAATCCATTTAACGCTATCGAATATACACACACATAATTTATTTTCATTTTTATAAGAATTTAGGGGATAGAGGTTTAGTTTTGTGAATGGTCGAGCCATCCATAGGGCTAAACCTATATTAATATTAAAATTCATATTAATTCCAAAAAACCTAAGAGGCCAATACACACATAAGTTTTTCTTGATTTAAATAATAATTAAATACATCATCAACCTTATATAACTTCCAATTGAAATTGTATGAACCAACAAATTTGCTCTGCTCTTTGTTCTCCTCTTTATGTTGTGCCATTCTCTTCTCCAACTCCCCTCTTATCATTACTTTTCCATCCATCTTTCCCAATCATGCTTGCATGCAACTATTAGTGCAAATCTCATAGTTCTTCATGCATAATACCATTATCCACCAAAAATTGAAACTAATCCTAGTTAACTTCATTTTGACATATCCAAGAAAACCCTAATTTATATCAAACTTTCCCCAAATTATTCAATCTTTATTTTAATCTATTAATATTGCATTATCTATTTATGTTACATGCTCATGTACCACCTCTCAAAATTCTACTATTAACATTATTTATCAATGATAACTAATACTTTGAACATCATTATTGACTATGCATTCCAAATAATGACTAGGTTTAGTTCATAGGATAGTCTTAGGATATAATGCAATATTTGCAATAACTTAGTAAAGATAGACAATATCGTGACCTTAATAATAATGTTACTAATATAAATTCAATTATATTTTTTAATCTAAAATGGTAAATCACACAACTACTTACCAAACATAATGATATTTTAACAACGTAATTGTTGTTATTACTATGTTATATAGACTATCTAATGTCTTTTGTTATATTTATATTTTAAGGCCTTAATCCACATAATGATATTTACCAAATATGATAATGATAACTAGCTAATGTTCTAAAACATTACAAAGACATTATAGTTAGTCTATAGACAGTAGTAATCAAATACTATTCATATCACTTTATGTTCTCATAAAGCATTAACAATCATGAATACAATAACATGACATAATCATATAGAAATATTATACACTAAATCTATGTATAATAGCCAAAATGTAAACACATAATATTTATTCCTAATAAGTATTAAAAATAACTAACACACATATTCAATTATCTAAATGTAGACAATATCAAAAACATGCTAAAGCTAACAATTCAAACAATGCATATAATGAGTACTATCTAATGTGGTGTGTGCATAGGTTCTAGTCATTCCTCTATTGTTCCCCAACACCTCCATCTATGTCATCCTCTTAGATGATACTTTCCCTTCATCATGCTCTAAGGGATGAATCTCTTATGCATCTAACTCATGATAAAAAGGTAGTTAGCCTATAATATCATGATATTTATCATAAATTATTGTTGTAATAACTAATCAACATGATCATAATGTAAATAATATACAATACAACTAATTCATAATAATGTAATCAGAGCAACATACAACTATTTCATAACAGCATATGACTTACAACTTAGTTAAAAAGTAATTCATTAATTTAGCAACTATAATAATTCACATATAATCAGGTAAATTAGCTTAGTGAGAAATCAAGATATGACAATAAGGAATGTTCATTTCAAATAATAGTTGCATTAGGAAATTAATATGGTAGGGAGAAGTTCTCATTATTTATAAGAAGGTAATTTGACATGGGAGATGTGAAAATTCTACAATAGGATCCCATTCATCATATCCCATGAAGAGATTGTTAGATATAGGTGCATATTATTGTAAGAGCTCTTGGAAAGGAGGGTTGGATGTGAAATTAAACTTATGTTGATAAGGTATGGTTGGTTTAGGTTTTTTGAAAGTGGGTTGAGTGACTTTAGGTGATGTGATGATTTATTGAGGTGTGTTTCTATGCTAAATCACTTTCTACATTCAAAAGATAGAGAAATGAGAAACTAAGAAGAAGGACGAGGGTTTGTACGTACCCGAATTGTAGACGTTGCACACCAAAAATCAGATGTTGTGAGAACTCCTCTTTGGCTGTGGAGGAATGACACCTGAAAGAGAAAGACACTAAATACGAGAAATGTTAGATGACAAAAGGGTGGACTGCCAAGCAAGAGCTTGGTCCTAGAAGTGCAAAGGCTTTTTGGAGGATGTCAGTCCACTGTTAAAATAGAATGTTGATTAAAAATAGAAAATGATAAATGATGGGAAACAGAAAGAAAAAACTTAAGACAAATGCGTACCTATTTAGAAGCTGTCTGCCTTTACACAGTCATCGAGGTCGGTGGTATTGTCGGCATCAGTCAGAGAGGTCACTGACATCGGTTATACTACCGATGTCGGTAGGGGTATTGGCCGAGGTCTGTCGGGGTAGTAGTCAGGGACGGGTCGGGCCAGGTTTCAGGACTGTGGATAGGGTCTGTGGACGCGCAGAATGGACTGTGGTCTTGTCTGAGGGTTAGGGAAGTCTGTTCAGAGGTCTGAGGGATTGCTTAGAAGTCTGAAGAATTTGTCTTGGGTCTGAGGGACTGAGAATATTGTATGGGACTAGACTGAAAAGGTGACAGGGCAAAAGGAAGATGGATGGGAGACAGGGTCTGAGAAGGCTTTTCAGCCTCTCAAGGGAAGGACAGGGCAAGTGGTAGATAGTAGATAGGATAGATAACTGAAATCAAATGAAATAATGAAATGAAATAATGAAATTGCTTACCTTTTTGCTTGCTGGTTAAAGAATAGAGGAGCCTATTGTTGGAGCTGCAGAGGACTTGTTGCAAGAAGAAATGATTGATGTAGAGTGCCTGTACCTATTGTTGTTGTTATACGAGGTGGAGAGAAAGGAATGTGAATGCCAAAGTGTCAAGAGTGATTTTGTTCATGGGAGGGTTAGAGTGGTTGTAGAAAACTATTTTGAAGATGGCTGACACTGGTAGAACCGCCGACGTCGGCCGAATAATGACCGACGTCGGCGAGGTCAGAATGGGCATAGAAGCTAAAATTAACATCTATCCATTCTTACACACTGCTGAGTCAAGGGGTCGTGAGAAAACGGTCGAGGAGGACATAAATGGATGTGGGAGGAAGGATAAAGGGGAGATTTGGGCCATAAAAGCTAGGAGAGAGGTGGGGGGATCCAAGGAGGGGATCCAAGGTGGCAAGGGTGAGGTGGAAAGGGGGCCACTAAATTAAAATGTTCAAGTTATTTTAATTTAATGAATGGAGGGGACTAGGACAAGGGTTAGGATGTGGGTCAACGGGAGACAAGGGGGAGGACGAAAGATGACCAAGGTGCAGACACATTTTTGGTGTCTACATTTGTCCCTTTTTGTCTTGTTGGTTGTTCTTGACAAACTGCAAGATAAAAACAGGAGTTGGTTGCCCCAAGAATGGGATGAGGTGTTCCCCCCTCAAAGCGAGAGTCGAGGGAAGGGAGCTGGAGATCAAATGTTGATTTGACAGAGAGATGGATAGAGAGAGGGTGAGTGTGAATGCTGCAATAGTCGTGATTGCGCGTATACCACTTCACGGGATGGTCGGGTCAAATTGTCGCATGTCAAGAGTCAAGGAGTGCCAAAATTGAAATAACCGGGCCCCAGCATTTAGTCATCTACTAATCGAGTTATTCAATCTAAGCTAAATCTCTAAATGGTCGTCATGTTCCAGGTATCCCAGGCTTAGGAAGTGCTCCCAAAAACACGAAAATGTCACAAGTAGTGCGGATCAAATGGCTTGCAGTCCTATACTTGTGAGGGTCAAAAATAGTTTGTGCACAATTTTGCTAACCATTCGTGAGGTAGCATACATTCAAAAATAACCAAGGCAACAGTGTCTTGGAAGTGGTCATGGTCGGAGGAGATAGGCATGATCTCCAATGATCTTTGGTCAAGGTGGATGGATGGACGAAAAGATGTGGCTGAGCTAACCTCAAAAGACGTCATGTGATCTGAGTGCTGCCTACATAGCCCTTGTGTGAAGGGCCTCAGGCCAATGTAGTTCTCCCTAAAAGGGAGGAAGGGTTGAAGAGATTGATTGGTTTTGGTCAAAGTGGTCGATAGACTAGTCTTGGTCAAGGTTAAGGTCAAAGAAGAGAAGGTTTGTCCATCAAAGAGATGAACAAACGAGGGTGGTCGAGCTAACCTCAGAGGATGTCGTGTCATCTGAGTGCTGCCTACATATCCCCAGTCATAGGGCCTCAGACCATTGTAGTTCAAACTAGTTGAGAAGATTGGTTGATGATTGGTTGGGTCATGTGTCGAAATGATGAGGAGAAAAAGATGTTACAGCCTTTTCCAAATGGCGTATTCTATAACATTGGTCGAGGGTCTTTCATCCCTAGCAATTATCCATAGTCATGATGGATGTATGCTAAAAATGAATTGGGGTCTATTTATGCTTCAGCAAGTATTGGTTTATGCTTAACATAAATTGTGTCTGGTCGATAGTTTCCATGTGTATTATTGTCCATAGAAACTATGTGAATAGGCTAGGATGATGATGATGTCATGATGCCAAGTTGTTGGTCTAAAAAAAAGAGATTAGAGTTGAGCTGATTAGGTTTGACAAGTGATGAAGTTGAATGTGACCAAAGTGCAGAAGAAGTGAAAGGCATATTCATCCTCTTATTGACAAGGACCAGAATGACAACAGAGATAGGGGTTGTTAGAACCAAGAGCCCCATTTGATGCGTTGTGTCGGTGACCATGAATTGTGTTAGAACGGTAATCGAATCACTTTGACATTAAAGTGAGCTCGAAGTCCCTTGAGCAGGTGTTAGGAGGAGGATGGGGTAACCCATTTTAAGAGGAGGGATAACCTTGCCCCTTTTTATAGAAGACCCTGAGACAACTACAAGCCAAGTCCATGACTCATTTTTTTTTTTTGGGTGCAGACTGATCGATGCGGGAAGTCTACATAGAGATGTCATTTTGCTTTGTGGTCATTTGTGAAGTTGATCAGTGCGGGAAGCTTCTAAGAAAGGTTATTGTTTGTAGCAAGATTTAGTCATAGCCATCCTTCGAGGGAGTGGTCTATATTTTTGCTTTATATAATGTTGAATAGCTGTCCTTCGAGGGAGCAGTCTATTAGCTACAGCGATGATAGTACAGCTATCCTTCGAGGGAGCAGTCTATCTTTTGATTTGATTTTGTGACCTTGGATATTTTGACATCTTGATTGATTTTTTTTTTTTTTTGTTTTTTTTTTTATAGAAGTTGGAGTCATGGACAAGACTATAGAAGTTCAAGGGCTCCCTTTTATTAGGACAAAGCATCCATGTGTCATAAAAGGGTTTATAGAGGATTTGTTTAGGGGAATAGGGTTGAAAGGAATGAAGATTAGAAGGACAGGGATTGCTCAAGGGACGAGCTCAAGTTAAATTTCAAGTGGACGAGTACTTGACTAACAGAAGAATGGTCGCAGATGCAATGCATTAAGAGGCTCAGGTTCTGGCCGTCCGTCAAGAGAGGAAAGACAATAAGTCCCTGACCCATACTTGTGCGTGATGATGAAAGGTTCGAGCCAATTAGGGGCAAATTTGCCTTGTTTACTTCGCTCCATATTGGTCACGTGCTGGTTGATGACGGACACAAAGTTGGTTGATACGGTGGCTGATTGGTCAAGACTGGTTGAATGTTTTGATAAAAAGGTTGGGTGAATGCTTGGGTTGACTATTTGGTCGAAGTCATGACTGATGATTGGTTAGTGTCTGGTCGATGGTCTGGTCAATGGTCTGGTCAATGTCACTGTCAATGTCTGGTCATGGTCAATGTCTAGATGAATGTCTGGATTGATGATTGGTCGATGTCTGGTTGATTGATGTTTGGTCATTGGTCTGGTCAATGTTATGAGAGTCGGTATAAATTCGAACTCCTCCCAGTCATTTTGTGGTAAGAAGAATGTCTACAACCCAGTGCGGATGATCAATGGGTTAGAGAGAAGACGAGAAGGAGAGCCTGAGTACCCCACCTGGTTGATAGAGTTAGGGGACCCAAGCGAATGACATTTAGGTAGTGAAAAAGCTAGGAGGGATGGAAACCACTGACTCCGTAGGTGAAGGAGGAGGTATGGGTGAGCCTAGAGGAGATTGGTCAATGGTTGGGTCGGGGTAAAGGTCTGAAGGAGCCTGAGTGGGGTTGTGATATCCCAGGCCATACCGTTTCTTGGCATCATCATCGTTGAGAGGCTCAATAGGTTAATGGGAGCCTTGCTCATAACGTCTGAAACCAAAACCCTTCCATGCACACCTATAAAGATAAGTGTGTGCAAAGGCAGGGTTGCCAAGAAATGAGAAGTCTGATGTGAATGGTTGGGGTGAAGAGAGAGGATTGCCATTGGTAGGAGATTGATTGAGCCCCCCATAGACAAGGTTGGTTCGGAGATGAGGAGGACCATAAGGCACGACCATCCCAATTCGATGGTCGTAACTGGGACTGTGGTGAAGGCATCCATACTCTTGTGGAGTTTGGAACATGTCCAAGGTCAGCAAGCGATATTCTCCAAGAGAAAGTCATTGGAAGATGTCTTCCATGGGGTCTTTGGTCGTCACTTGAAGAGGAGGGGTAAGGGCGACCGCCGGTTGTGAACTAGTCAAAGCTTCCACGGATGGAAGCGGTGCCAGAGTTGATGGCTTGATAGGAATGAGGATGTCATTTGGACGGTAGGTTGTGTTACAAGTCTTGAAGGGCGAAGGGTCAGCGGGGATGGTGTGGACTTGCCCGTCATGGTCAAATTTCACACAACGGTGAAGGGTGGAGGGGACACAGGCCATGGTGTGGATCCAGGGTCAGCCCAGCAACATGTTATATTGGAACTCTCCTTCGATGATATAGAAGAGCTCTAGGACTATGCGTGGACCAACGTGAATGTGAAGGATGACTGTGCCAATGGTCATGGCGGTGGTGTCATTAAAAGAGTGCAAGATTGCGTCAGTTTTGGAGATGCAATTCTTGGGAAGAGCCAACTGATCAAAGGCATGGGTGAAGATAATGTTGATGTTGGCACCTCTATTGATCATAACGTGTTTAATGCATGTCTGATCAACATAGGCAGTGATGAAGAGGGTGGCATCCTGATCTTCCATGTTGAATGTGGGAATCTCATAATCATTGAATGTGACGGAGGCAACAGGAGACAAAGAATGGACGAGGGCAGGAAGTGGTTGGGGGTCCTCGGGTTGGACCTCCACTGCCTGCAAGGCTCAGATGAGGGCTTGATGATGCTGAGGTGAGGTTTGGATGAGGTCATAAAGGGACATCTTCACAGGCATCTGGTGAAGCTGTTTCAACATGGAGTCATGAATCAGCCCAGAAGAGGAAGGAAAAGAAGGCTGTGCTACGCCAAGGATAGAAATTTTAGGCTTGGGCACTAGAGGTGGCTTGACGAAAGGGTAGGTCCAAGGAATGGCAGCTTTTTCTTTTGCCTTATCTTTTTGGGACCTAGTAGTTATATGGATAGCATTGATTTCAAAGATAGGAGGTGAAGAAGAGGTCATGGCCTGCTGGTGAGACGTTGATGTGGTTGAAGAGGTTGGATGGGAAGGTGTCGAGGTTTGGTCAAGAGTGTCCTCAAGGAGAAGAGTCTCCTTCTCCATATAACGGCGAATGACAGCCTTAAGGGCACAGCAAGTCTCGATATCGTGTCCTGGCGTACGATGGTATAAGCAAATTTTTGTGTTGTCGAACCAGGAGGGCTTAGACCCGAGGGGTTGGAAAGGCCTGATGGGTGGAAGGGTTATGTTGGAAGTCTACAAAATTTGGTGCAATATCAACGAGTATGAGCCCACTAAGGGGTCTGTGCTAGTTGATATGTGTGAGGCAGGTGACTTTTGCTTAGGTGAAGCTAGAAGAGGTTTCCGTACCACCTTGTGGGTTGATGGTGCGGTGACAAGTGGAGACGGCACTTTCTTCATGAGAGGTACCACCTTTTTAGGAGAGGGTAGGCTGGAGGTAGGCAGAGGAAGCAAAGGAGGAAACTAGTTTTGATTAGAGGTTGGAGTGGAAAGGATTCTGGTCAGGGTCAAAGGATGGGGGCCCAAAATGGAAGGCAATGGTGATGGGGGAGGAGGCATTCGCCTCTGTGGTCTGGCAGTCTTCTTCGACTTGATTGGAAGACTACTATTGGTCGAGGTCTGGTCTAAGTCCACTTTCACTTGCGGGTGAGTGAGGGTAGAGACAGGGCAAACGCCAAGTGACTTGATAGGTTTAGATGAGGTAGATGTGGGTTTTGGTCTTGATGGGGTTGGTTGAGGTTTGGGAGTCTGATCTTTGTTGAGAGTCTTGAGAGATTCTACCTTGGGAGGATTGGCAGCATGAGACGAGAGGGCACGGGCATGTTGAAGAGCTTTAAGATTCTCCCACAATCCCTGATGCTCCACTTTCCTTGAAGGGAGAAGTCCAATTTTCTCCACTAGTCAGGAAAAATGGTTGAGAAGATGTTAGATGAGGTTTGGGTCCTTGAGAAGATGAAATGGATGTAGCAGTCTCAGACCCATGGTATGATGAAGTCAGAATAGATTCATCTTTGGTTGGAGACGAAGAAGAGGCAGGTTCTTCCCTGGGTGGAGAAGCAATCAGAGAATGAGGCTCCTCAAGCGGGTAAAGGGTAGGGATGATGGTGCCCTCCACTTGCAGTCGAGGAGTAGGAAGGGTCGGGTCCTCCATAGGTAGCAGGAAGGAGGATGGTGAGACTAGTGGTGCCGGTAAGGTTGAGGCGTCCTCTAAGATGAGAGAGGTTGATGGAGAACTAATCGAGGAAAGAGGTTCGTCCACACGTGATGGACTGATAGATGGACTAACCTCTTGAGGTTGGTCAGGGATGAAGGGCGAGACCGTATTGACTGTTCGAATGTTGTGTTCATGAGTGTCGTCAATTAAGGTCTGGACATTGTTTTGAGTCGGGGGATGATTGGGGAATGATTGCTTGAAGATGTTGATGCCCTGATTAGGAGGTGCATTGGGATTGTCTAGGATGAGGTCACCCTTTTCAAGCATGTCTTGGATTATGTTTTTAAAAGTTTTGCAGTTTTCTGTGTCATGTCCTTTAACATGGTGGTAGTTGCAGAAGTCATGTTCCCTATACCACACAAGGATGGCGTGTGAGGGATCAAATTGTGGAGGTGGTCAGATTTGGGGGAGATTAAAAACCCCCTATTTAACAAGTTTTTCCAGCACAGACACGTATGATTCTCCAAGAGGAGTATACCGTTGTTGTACGTATCTCTGTTAGAATTGGCAGGTGACACTCTGAAATGTGGATGGCTCAGGCTGATTGTCTGAAGGCGAAGAGGATGAAGGTCTAACGACCACAGCGTTAGCTGAAGCTTTAGACTTAGGATTGGATGATGATGGTTTTGAAGAAGAGGAGTCATTGGTCTTAGAGTTGGGATTCTTGCTCTGCAACTTGACTTTATTCTCCTCGATGGCATGCAATTCAAGCTTGCAGGCCATCGTGAAGGCTTCGTTGAAGGTGCAGAAGGTCTGAACCCTCAAGGTGGAAGAAATATGTCTAGCGCAGGCTTGGGAGAAAAGTTCAATAAGTTCAAGCTGGGGTAAGGAAAAGGAGAGTTGATTGATGAGGCCTCTCCATCGAACAACGAAGTCAGCTATGGATTCATCCTCGAATTGGCAGATAGAATAGAGGTCTATAATCGAGACCTTCTTGGTGATGTTGATGGAGAAATGATCAAGAAAGAGCTGGGCCAGCTGTGTGAATGTGAAGAGGGAATGGCTGGCAAGGGAGCTATACCAGTCAAGTGCAGCACCAGAGAGGGACATAGGAAACGTGCATAAAAGCAATGCATCATCATGGGCAATAAGGTAACATGCATGTCTGAATGCCCGTAAGTGTTGTTGTGGGTCTTCCTTGTTTTGAAAATGAGAAAACTTTAGAAGTTCCCATTGGCTGGGATATGGTCTGATCGAGACAGAAGGATGAATGGGCTCATTGCAAATTTATTCGTATGAGAGAGCATTGCGTGAGCCAGAAACGGAGGTCTCTAGGCTAGACATCTTGTCCATCAGCATTTTGATGATATTTGTTGACGGATTGGTGGATGGAGTGCCTCTTAGGTTGTAGGGCACTTGGAAGAGGCTAGACGAGGCATACGATGTAGTTGGTTGTCCCTGTAAGGGTGCAACGTAGGGATAACTAGTCATAGGAATAGAAGAGAAGGCTAAGGGTGGTTGGGTAGAAGGCATAGCTAGGCTCGATGTTGCCACGAGAGGTTGGATTGTGGTAATAGGGGCCAATGGATAGGAAGCCACCTTGGTGTTGATAGGAGCAAGGGTAGGCAGAATAGAGATGACTAGATTTTGAAAGGGAGTAGAGAGCGATTGAGCGGGCTGAGGTTGATAGGGGGCTGAAACCTCAGTGGAAGTGGGCCCAAAGATGGAGGGAGAGGCCACACTTGGAAGGTTGGTCAAGGTCTGGTCATTGGTCGAGGTGATAGCTTGGGTGTCTAAAGGTTGAACTATGGACGATATCGATATGGCCGTAGTTACAACAAGAGAGGTCAGCATTTCGTAAATCGTATTGCCCAAGGAGTCTCGCATTTAGCTATGCGCGAGATAGTGCTGCAAGGCTTTGACGTTGAGGTCCAAGAATCATGCAAAATCTTAGTCTCCTTCTGGGACAATAGGAGTCTGGGGCGGGGTTGGATGAGTAGGAGTTCTTTCAGTCTCTGAGTGGAACTCCATTATAAGACTGTTTATGGATGAGGTAGACGGAAGTAGTTGATGCCTCGCGTGGTTGACTAGAGCCTTGGCTTGACTACGAGTCAGAACCATTCAAGGCAAGAAAGGTCGTCCTCACAAGCTCAAACAAGTAGATAAGAACAGAAAAGATGAAGAGCACAAGCAAATCCTAAGCGTTAAATCCCTATAAATTTATTAAGATCATGGTGGCTTATGCCTTAGAAATGTGTGTAGGAAGATTTGGCTTTTGAGTCAGGTCCTAGAAGAGGTAGTCTGAACTCAAGAAGTCTGGGTTAGGTTCCGTACATGGCCTGGTGCTAAGGAGCAAGCTCCCCTCACTTCATGAGTCCAGTGATAAACTGGTCTCGCTTAGCCAAAATATACTTTCCCTATAGTTTAGACTCTACTAGAGAACAGAGTGGGTTTTCCCCTTGGTGATTAAATCCAAGTAGGATCACCGGGACAGGTAAGGTATCCACTGGGGGATGAAATCCCAGTCAGACCTTGTCTCAAGTAAGTTTGATGTTTAGATTTAGTGCAAGTGGTTTAGGTTGTGTAACATCAAGTGATCTATGATTAATTCAATATGTGTTTTGTTAATTACTAAGTGTGGACTAATGCAAGCACAAACAGAAATGGAATGCAAAGTGTTTTAAGCCCCAAGTCAAAATGTTAAGTTTGGATGAAAAATAAGTTGAGAAAGGGTTTGAGGAATATGATTTTTGACTAGTCTAGAAATGCAAGAAAAGAGAAGAAAAGTTCTTTTTATCCCTGCTTATGATGTCGTTTAGAAAAGAAGGAAGAGGTGAAAAGGGAGGATCCTAATGCACCCTATATGAAAAGAAGGAAAGAAACCCAAGGGAGACCCTAGGGTCCCACTGGGCATGCTAGAATGTTTCTACGCTAAATCGCTTTCTACATTCAAAAGATAAAGAAATGAGAAACTAAGAAGAAGGACGAGGGTTTGTACATACCTAGATTGTAGACATTGCGCACCAAAAATTAGACGTTGTGAGAACTCCTCTTTGGCTGTGGAGGAATGACACCTGAAAGAGAAAGACACTAAACACGAAGAATGTTAGATGACAAAAGGGTGGACTGCCAAGCAAGAGCTTGGTCCTAGAAGCACAAAGGCTTCTTAGAGGATGTCAGTCCACTGTTAAAACAGAATGTTGATTAGAAATAGAAAATGATAAATGATGGAAAAAAAAAGAAAGAACTTAAGATAAATGCGTACCTGTTTAGAAGTTGTCTGCCTTTACACAGTCACCGAGGTCGGTGGTATTACCGGCGTCGGTTAGACAGGTCACCGATGTTGGTTATACTACCGACGTCGGTAGGGGTACTGGCCAAGGTCGGTCGGGGCAGTAGTCAGGGACAGGTCGGGCCAGGTTTCAGGACTGTGGACAGGGTTTGTGGACGCGCAGAATGGATTGTGGTCTTGTCTGAGGGTTAGGGAAGTCTGTTCAGAGGTTTGAGGAATTGCTTGGAAGTTTGAGGAATTTGTCTTGGGTCTGAGGGATTGAGAATATTGTCTGGGACTGGACTGAAAGGGTGACAGGGCAAAAGGAAGATGGACGGGAGACAGGGTCTGAGAAGGCTTTTCAGCCTCTCAGGGGAAGGACAGGGCAAGTGGTAGATAGTAGATAGGATAGATAACTGAAATCAAATGAAATAATGAAATGAAACAATGAAATTGCTTACCTTTTTGCTTGCTGGTTGAAGAATAGAGGAGCCTATTGTTGGAGCTGCAGAGGACTTGTTGCAAGAAGAAATGACTGATGTAGAGTGCCTGTACCTGCTATTGTCGATGTACAAGGTGGAGAGAAAGGAGAATGTGAATGCCAAAGCGTCAAGAGTGATTTTGTTTGTGGGGGGGTCAGAGTGGTTGTAGAAAACCATTTTGAAGGTGGCCAACGTTGGCAGAACTGCCGATGTCGGCCGAATAATGACCGATGTCGACGAGGTCAGAATGGGCACAGAGGCTAAAATTAGCATCTGTCTGTTCTTACACGCTACTGGGTCAAGGGGCCGTGGGAAAACGGTCGAGGAGGACATAAATGGACGTGGGAGGAAGGATAAAGGGGAGATTTGGGCCATAAAATCTAGGAGAGAGGTGGGGGGATCCAAGGAGGGGATCCAAGGTGGCAAGGGTGAGGTGGAAAGGGGGCCACTAAATTAAAATGTTCAAGTTATTTTAATTTAATGAATGGAGGGGACTAGGACAAGGGTTAGGATATGGGTCAACGGGGGACAAGGGGGAGGATGAAAGATGACCAAGGTGCAGACACATTTTCGGTGTCTACAAGGTGTTTCTCGTGTTTGAGTAGAAGAAATACCATTAGAAATTTGGGGTAAGTTTTCATATGGTTGAGTAGAAGTTATATCAATAATATGAGAGGTATTGTCAATTTGTGTTGTTAGAGGTAATTATTGTATGGGTAGTGGTTCTTCATGCCCCAATTCTATGAGATCGAATGGGGAAGTGTCTTGAGTGATGCAAAATGTTGGAGAGGTGTGATATTTAGGTGGTGAGTTCGAATCAATATAAGCAACTACCCTTCTCATATTAGTCGTATTAACTACATTTTCATTATTAGTGTTAAAGTCTATAAGACTTTAAATGTTCTTAGTAGTAGGGGTAGGTTTTCCAATGTTATCTTGGTGGTTAGGAATGGGATCCTTGTAGATATCTAGATGAGTATTATCTTAGTTTAAATATTAATTTTTATTTTGAGTTTCATGATTTTTTAGTGTATGTCATAAGCTCGTTGATGTTATTGTATAAAGGATTCATTGTAAAAGTTAGGACCAAGAAAAAAATCTATAGAAATATTTCATAATTGTCTAGAAGTCTCATGATAATTTCCCCAACTTGCATGAAATGAGAAAAAATGATTTGGATCATACCATGATTTCATAGGATGAGTGGGGTCAAGATATCATGGCAGAGATCTTGGGAGATGTTTTTGAATTTCTTCTAGGGACAATGGTTTATGCACATTACTATGATTATTTTGAATAAATGTGGGATTAAGATTAATGGCCTTATTAGGGGGAGTAACATGATCCATGGTGTTATTTGGAGAAATAGCTTGGATGGTGTGTATGGTGTCATAAGTTTCGATACACCAACATTAGTTGCATGATAGTTTTTGTTTTTGATAAGCATGTGAGTTCCCATTGAAGGTTGAGATCGTTAAAATTGATGCATGAGGAAATATTGTCATTTGGCTTCATCAAGAGCCTCTTCTAATGTTTTTGGATAAAGGGTACTTACATGATATTTTAATTTAGGGTGGAGAACATTAGTAAATAGGTGGAATAGGTTGTCATCCACCATATTATGCTCAGATTTGTTAGATAATTTTTTTATATTATTTACTAAAGATTTGTGTCATTTTAGTTTTGAGTTATTTACAATTTATAAAATGAGTTAATATATTTTCAAGAAGATCACTAGTTTGGAATTCTTGGACCATAGAATTGACCAAATATTATAAGCTAGTAATAGAGTGGTTTTTCAGTCGATTGTACCAATCTAAAGCATATCCTTAAAGTGTTTTAGCTAAAAATTTAGTCACGGCAAAAGTATTAAGATTAATCCAATCTTTATAAAGGTTTCCAAAAAAATTCAAATGCAAGGTGGGATATGTAGATCTGTTATAACTAATGGTGTGGGTGATATATCTTATGTCTATGTTGGAAATTTGAGGTACTAGAGGTTCATTTTGTAAATGTTTGATAGTTTTGTTGATAAGTGGAGGTTGTGGTATAAGGTTACCATGTGAATCCTTATTGGCGGGCGGGGGGGGGGGGGGGGGCGGGGGGCGGGCCGGGGGGGGTGCGGACAGGGGCATTAGGTTTTTTTATTTTTATTTCCCATGAAACATGGTGGGGTCTATTTTGGAGATGTATTAGGTGAATTTGTATTTACATAATTTTATTAGCATTATTAGTTTGAAAATCATGCATTTGGTTAAACATTTGTAATAGAAGTTGGTTAGTTTGAGCATCATTTTAGCTAATGGTTCATTAGTATTAGTATTAAGAGCTTAGGATGCACTATGAGTGTGGGATGTAGTAGCATGCAATGCCCTAGTGGAGAAATAAGCATTAGTAACATGATATGCACTAGTAACAAAAGAAGCATTAGTAGCATAAGATGCACTAGTATCATGGTTATCATTATGGGTCTTTTGAAGATCCCTACTAGAAAGTAAACCTACCATGTTGGTAGAAATATTTAACATGGAGGTAGAAAAATACATATAGGGTGATGTCTTGGAATGGGAAGGAGACATAATAGAGGGGAATGGTTGGGATGACAAAAAAGGGCTTGCCCCAAGTCCTTGAGAAAATTTAGGAGAATGTGAATGGGTTTCTTTTATATGAGGTCCCATCGTGAGATTATAGATGGTTGTATGATTTTGTTCCTCTATGTTGAAAGTTTTTGTTGATGAAAAAGAGTATTTAAATTATTTATTCAAGGTCATGCTCATCTTGTAATAAAAAAATGGATTAAGTGTTGAGGAATAATGGGAAGGATTTCCATAGTTAGTAGTGTGGGTGGCAACACGGACATTGATTTGATCCATAGTGGGTACCACAAGATGTGTCTTAGGAATCCTATTGGGATTGGTGAAACTCATCATGTTCATTTGATTTAATTATGTATTATCATCAAAAAATAAGTTCTTGATGAAGGAGGGAGACTAAAAACTTGTTAAAAATATGAGAATCAACTGTAAGGATACTGAGTTGAACAAGTCGACATTATTTTGTAAGATAATAAGCAAGGGTACAAAAGACATAGTTGAATTGATCAAATATGTTATATACATGGTGAAATTAAGGGAGTCTAAAAGACATAGAATCAGATAGGTTAATTGTGTATTAAAGGCAATTAGAACAAGCAATCTTTAAGAGACAGGGTTGAATAGAATAATTGTGTTCTGTGGGAAAATAGAGACAATAGGAGACACAGTTGATCTATAAAGATAGGTTTTAACAATTGTGACTCTAGACAACTATGTTATTTTGTAGAATACTAAAAATAAATACACAGACAACTAGGTCGATCTAGTCAATTTAGTTATGACACACAACACAAACCTTATACCAATGTTGGCTGACACAAGTTTTGTAACACAAAATACAATTATCGGAGAGAAAGCAAAAAAATAGAAATGTTAATCTATGTGGTCATTCTTGAATATTTTAAATTATAAATTTTATAAATAAATGTGATAGAGATTTGGCTATAATAAAGAATTATAAAAGTAATCTATAGATATTTTTAAGTAGTTAAAGCTGAAATAGATATGTATTGGTGATGGCACTAGCTTGGTATTGGGGCCTACCCCATCAATTCACAATCTCACAGTAATAAGAGTGTCAGGTGATTTTCCAATGTATAACATCAACCTTGTATTTATACTTAGCTAAAAAACCAATTTATCTTCCCCCTTTGTGATGAAATCTAAGAAGGTAGACCTTGGTTAGAATTTGTTTAATGTTTTTTGGTATTATGTGGTTTGGAAGTGTGCAAAAAATAAAAATAGTGTGACTAAATTGATAAATTAAAACTTATTATTTAGTATATGTGTGTTACTCTAATAAATCAAGCAACAAAATAAAAATTTAATTAATTACTAATAAGTTGAATTAATTCATTTGCTTGAAGAGTATGGGGTCGATTCAAATAAACAAGTATGCAAATAATATAGAACAAAATTGATAGGGTCAATTTTGTCCATTGAAACAAGAGCCATAAAAACATAGTCAAACAAGTCAACTGAGTCTCTTGGGTAGAAATCAAACTAAAAAATTATGCCAATCCAATCAATCTAGTTATTTGTAGGGTTACAATTTTATAGACTAAAAACTACTAAAAATAAGACTATAATGAAGAAAATAAAATAAATAAGATAGTGAGAATGAACCCAATGATCTTAAAATTGTTAAATTTGTTGCTTTTATATTGTGTCATATGGCTGAATATTTTTAGCTGTTTAAAAGATTCAACTAAGATGACTTAATTTCAAAACCTGTATATTGAATATGACTTGCTAACAGAATCAGCTAGGTCGACTAAGTCTAAAAACATGTAAGTAAGCAAACTAATACAAACTTATCAATCTAGTTACTTATGGTTAAAAAATCCCTGCATAAAGAAATATAGAGTTGATCGGATCAACTTTGTGTTAAACCTACTCACAAAGAGTTAAATTAAGTCAATAGATTCGACCCAGTAATGTAAAAATGAAATAAATGATAAATGATAATAAATGAATGTGTGAAAGAAAACTTGCAAAGATTATTTCACATTAGGTTTACCATAATGTATATAAGGAAAAGTGAATTTGATATACAAATCAATCCTATCTTGAAGAAGATAAATCACACTATCCCTTCCCATTGTTGGTACAATTAGATAATCAGAGTCATGACCAATATGGTTCCTCTAAACCTAAGGGGTTTCTTACCACATAATATCACTAAAGAAGATTTCAAAGCCTCTAGTCAAGAAATACCACATAATAATCCTAGATAGGCCCTATGTTTTCTTATCAAAGTAAATATAAAATAAAGTAAATATAACTTAGTACTCACCAAAGCATGTAGTATATAATGGGGGCAATAAACATGAATGTAAACATGTAAATAAGAACTCTACTCAAGTCAATTAAAGGTAATCCTAATGCATGAAGAGAGAAACATATTCATAAGTTAACATATGCAAATCTATCTACTAATAAAGAGGAGCAATAATTATGAATACTTACCTTAAAGATGAACCTATCAAGTCTCAATCTCTCCCTTGGCCAATGGTGTTTTGCAAGAGGTTGTGGTTCATAAAGATAATAAAGATAGGTTAGATATAGGATACACAACTTCTTCTATGCATTCAAAAAAATTATCCCATAAGACAAGATTCTTCTCTCCAAAGGAAAAACCCTAAGCAATGGCTCCTCAAGTATAATGGTGGATAAGCAGATGCATAGATAAATGATTATCTCTATCTCACTCTAATGAAAATGAAAAAAAATGTGTTTATATAGGCATATCTAATCCTAAACCCTTCCAAAGTTTTAGCTGATAGATTCATCCAAGTTGACATTGTTATTTAAAATTAATTAGGTCTTGGACAAGGTTAGTTGGGGTCAACATGCTTATTTTTAAGAATAGGGTCAACCCAAGCTGACTTTGTTTGGTAAATGAAAAAAAGAGGTTTTGGCTTAGGTAGGGGCTATTTAAGGCAATGAATTGCTTATAGGAGTGTGTAAGGGAGGTGTCAAAGACTATATAAGTGTATAGGAGAGGCTTATGTTGGTTAAAAGTGGTGGTATAGGGAATAACAATCTTACGAAGCACCAATGGTCTAACCACCCCTTTCCCAATACACCCTTTAAGGCATGCACTCAAAGAGATTGAGTCTCATTGGGATCCTACAAGAGAGAAAGCATCAGTAATTGATAATTTTTTAAAATATTATGTATATATAGGTCACATCATAGGTGACCTTATCCATAAATTTGGGACCAAATACAATTGCCATTGTGTAAATGTATGTGATATGTGTGGATGAAGAACTATTTTTCCATCCAAGTGGATATAGATTAGGATTTAACTATATTGATAGGTGTAGTTTGCTAGAATGGCTCTTCGAAATCAATTTTTATTATGATAAATTTCCAATAATACAATTAACTAAAAATTCATGTGAGATGAGATGTTGTGACAAAGAAAATGTCATAGCTCCCTTATGTACTAAAGTGATGCATTAAGGTGAGATTATTGCCTTGACCTTTAGCTCATCATATATTTTTTCATCACCCTGAGATTCAATGGGAATGGAATGTGTTTCCTCATTATTAGGATTTATAATTAGGGTCTTACTCTTCTTTAGCCAATAACATTACAATTAGTCATATCCCCTTCTATTACAATGGTACAATACTTGTTATTTCTCTTATGAGATTGTGAAGAACTAGAAGAAGAAAGAGAATAATAATTTTTAGGAGAAAAATATTTGTGATCTTGTGAGTGTTGGTATGGTGATGATGAAAAGGATGATCTACTCTCAAAATTTGAGGAAGGAGACAAAGTATAATTGTGTTGAGCAACATATTTATCCTTGACAAGTTGTGTTTGATTATATGTTGCATCCATACTGTCTGTTGGGGTGTATTTCAACTCTATAAATAAATGATCCAAAATCCCACTTTCAAATTTGAATATCAAGGTGTGTGTATCATCCTACACTATGATCATGATGCACAGGTGATTAAACTATAGGAAGTAGTCCTAAATAGGCACATTATAACCTAGATGTAATTTGAGCCATTTAATCTGCATCTCTTCCTTGTAGGAAGGTGGGTAAAAATTAATTTTTAATTTTTTTTAACACATCCTAAGTGGCTAAGGGATTCTAATTTACACATCATTTTGTGATTAAAACCTTGGAAACACTTAATAGTTTCAAAGGAAATGTGATTACGTGTTAGCATGCCACTATATTAAAACCAACTATATGAGTCCATGATCTAACTAGTAAGGACCTAGTGGTCACATGAGCAGTTGTAGATTGACACTTCACATTTTTTTGTATTTTGTGATGCATGAGATCAGTAGTTATTTAAATTCTCAATTTCAACCACAATGATATTGTTGACTTTATCAACCATTATCAAGACCATGTTGGTGAGATAAAGCTTGTTTTAATGCATTGTGGGGTTCACAATTTATCTTGTGAATTATAGCAATAATTAAAACTAAGCACCATAAATATTTAGTTATTGTGTTTCATAAAAAATACATCTCAAATCAAATGATCTTTTCAATTGTTTAAGTGCTTGATTTGCCCCACAATGATCTTGTTGAATTTATCAACCAATGTCAAGATCGCATTGGTGTGTTAGAGCATGTTTTCTTACACTTTGGGGTTCACCATTTATCTTATGAACATCATCAATAAGGAGAACTAAGCATCATAGATGATCATAGTGTTTCATGTAAATTTTTTCTTAAGTTCTAAAGAAATAGAGAAAAAAACTTGATACGGGTATGGTTGAAAAACCTATTTGGTTATGCACACATTGAATTAAAAGATTGTGAAGAGTTCCTCTTTGGCTTGGGAGGAAGACCTACAGATAAGAAAGCACTAAAGAAAACTTTTATGTTAGACAAATAGCTGGGTAGATTGCCTAGCGATAGCTATATCTCAGAAGCAAGAGCTTCCTTAGGGGTTGTCAATCTACATGTTTTAAATAATCAAGTTAATAAACTAGAAAGAAGGTACTTGCATCAATAATCAAAAGGTATTGAAACTAAACATAAAGAAGATTTTTAGAAAAATAGACTAGATATAATCTAATTGGTGATAGACTAATTAATACTAGTGCCAACAGGTTAGGGTATGCTTTATAAAATAAGAAGGGGGTCTATGAGTGGTCAAAAACATAGAAAAGTGGATTTGGTTGGGCGTAAGTGGGTGAAATCAACATGATAGTTTTTTGTCATAGATGACCATTGGTGGTTGGGGTAACCATCGATGGTTATGCCTGATTTTTGGTAGTTGAGTCCAACTATCAGTGATTGACTATAGAATTTTGGGTTTCATCAATAAAAGATGATGGGATTCTACAAATGAATTTTGAGAGTTAGGCAAGGGTTAGATTGATTGTGAAATGAAATAAAAGCATGTGAATATTGACAAATAAGCACTTGTCTTACCAGAAGTTGGTTGGAAAGTGGGTGTTGTAGTTATCCTATTGGTGGAATCTAGGTTAATTTGAGTAGAGTAATAGTGCCTAAAATGTTGGTTAAGAGGTGATGACAAGTTGGTTCTCAATAAGATAGCTGATAATGCTTGATAACATTGATGATGTTGATTGGCCTACAAAAAAAAATTTAAGTGTTTGAGCTCCTGATAATTATTTCAAATCCATTTGACCTCCCAAACCTCTTTTTCTTATAGGCATAAGCAAGAGGTACAAGTGAAGGTGTAATTGGGTCATCTAAATCTAATTTGTGCATGCAAAGGCTTGAAACACAAATTAGATAAGTTTATATTTAGAAAAGGGTCAATAGAGATTATATTCACTTGGTGAAGAGGTAGATCTTGACTGTCAATGGTCAGGGGTTTCCAATGTTGATCATCAATGGTCACCCTGACCATCGACAGTTAGGGTCCACAGGAATAGGTCCTAAAGGCCAGGGTTACTCAACTAGGTGAAACTAAGTATAAATTAGTTGGTTTAGGCCTAATAGGTGTAAGTTGGTCCTAAGATGGTCCAAGGGTACTTATAGGGATACTTCAATATTTAGAATCATAGGTGTGTGGATTTTTGGTGTCTACATTTTTCCCCTTATTATGTGACTTTCATGAATGACCTACAAAATAAAAATAGAGTTTGGGTAAAGGGTTTGGTTGCCCTAAGAGTGGGAGGAGGTATTCCCCCTCAAGCCAAGAGTTGGTGAGGTGAAGCTGAAGTGGGGATGGGTTTGATAAGTGGTAGATGGTGAGTCACTAGGTGGTGATATGAGGTTGGGCATTTGAGACATAAATGTAAACACAGAATACAACAAAAGGTGTGACAACCAAGATTATGCATAGAGTAGGTTGTAAATGTTTGTAAAAATAAGGGTCAGTACTAAGAAAGACAAGTGATGAGTGAACCACATGACCACCTATAGGCATGGTAACTAGGAACACTCATAAATATAAGTCTCCTAAGTGATTGTTGTGTATCTAGTGGGTATCCAAGGCAGGAAGTGCTCCCAAGAAAAACACAAATGAGTCAAGTGTCATGGGTATTCAAGGTAGGAAGTGTTCTCAGTGAGACACAAGTGGGTCAGTATGCATGAGGTGGTACAAAATACAAAAGGGTCAACATGGTAATGCTATCATTAGGGTTCAAGGACTAGGAAATAAGTGTCACAAAATTATGCATCATATGGGCCAAAAAAGACCAATGATGAGGTGATGAGGTGGTTGGGTTGGTGGGAGAAATTCATCTCCAAAAGTAGGAAAGAGTCTGAGGTAAATTGTTTGAAATGTGGAGGTTACAGGTAAAAGGTGAAATTAGGTTTCTAGGGTATCTTGACCATTATAGTTAGAGTCCCCAAAAGGTGACCGTCAATGATCACCTTGATCATCGACAGTCAAGGGAAACCCTGAAATTATGGGGGGTAAAAGTAAAAAACAAAAATTAATTTCTCACTTTTACTGTTTGGCTTTATTTGACTGAGCTCTAGGTGATTTCAATGTTTTATGAGGAAGGTGCATGTTGAGGTGGATGTTGCTTGTTGGCTAGAGGCATGTGGTAGATTATGTGGGTCTAAGATGTAGGGAGCATGAGGACATAATTAGGCACATATTCTAGGGCTTAGACCATAGATGAGGTTATGAAATGAGGTAGAGGATACACTAAATTAGTAGATAGGTTTGATTTTTCATTTGCTCATGTTTGCATGGAGGGAGGGTCTATAAATTTGTTATTTGGGTATGCATGCCCTAGGTAAGGTTTTGGGGGTTTTAGGCAAATGGGGTGTGTAGAGTGTCAAATTGACAGGGTGGGTAGGTTCTTGGGTAACATGTTTAGCTAAGGATGCTATGTAGGGTAGTGTTTTTGAATTTTTTTCCTTCTTTGGGTCTTGGTAGATTTGGGCATTTTGACCATGGAATGCCCATAAGTAATTGTTGATGGTTAGGTCTAACTATCAATGATCCATACCCTAGGAACTAGGGGTCTCCAATTATCAGTAGTCAGTATGACCATCAATGATTAGCCATGATAAGGTGGTATTTTTAAAGGTGTTTAGGGCTTAGGCATGGTTTTGGCTTAGAGTTTAATGGTTAGGGTTAAAATAAGTGGTTAGGCCTAAAGTTTGATCAGCTAGGTTGGGTGCAAGGGGGAAATGGATTATGGCTATGGTGAGGTCAAATATGTTAGGGTTAGGGGCATGTTTTTAAATATAGGGTAGATGAGACCAATTAGGGTCTAAACCAAGCATTTTGATGTGGTGTAAGATTGATAGTAGATACATATGCATGATTGTATGGTGCATATCTTCCCTATGCTAATCAAGGGGATGACTATTGATGATTGGGAACATATAGAGGAAGTAGGGCTAGGATGGGTGAGGCACTACCAACACATGCCTAGGGATGCATCCATGATAGTAGTGATCATTGAGATATGGTAACATACTACTAATACCTTCTTGTTGCCAACCAGGGAGATGACTATTCTCTTAGAGGATGTCCATATGATCACTCAGCTCCCACTATGTGGTGAGGTTATCTACCAGATTGAGCAAGAGGAGTAGGATGAGTATGTCGAGTATCTATATGGATATGATAGTGACCAAGTCCACTATTACTCTAGAGGGTTCAATTATACAACACTATATGAGAGGGCTCCCGATGAGAGGAGACTTATGATGATGCTGATGATCATAGTTACTTGCTTTGGGGTTCTAGATTCTAGCAGTGGGAGATTCCCCTATGTATTATTGGCTATTTTGGTTGAGCTATTGCTTGGGAGGATAGTATTTGGGTAGATCCCAGTGTTTTTGGTCTATATTTATAGAGAGCTATGGGGATTCAAACACCATAGGAGGTATGGCATCAACATGGGCATGGTTATGCACTAGTGGGCTTATGAGCACATATAAGTTTTAAGGCCTATGGGATTGTCGTGGATGGGGTACACATAAATAAAGTTCCCTATTAGATTTATGAGGTGGAAGGATGACTATGATACATCAGGGGCCAGAGGTGAATCACATGATGTTGAGTGGTTTAGGCTTGCCCTAGGTGGATTAATAGTTATGGACATCATATGGAGACCATACTTATAGTTCCCTATCTAGCTAGGATACAAGAGGGAGACCCTCACTATATAGAGTTATAGGTAGATAGTGGGTTGTTGAGAGGGTTAGGTTGAGTTGATTCCCTTCAACTAAGTGCAGTACTAGTTCAAATTATTATAGGTTGTATTAGGTCTACATCTATGATATAAGAGGTAGGACTTGAAGATTCAATTATTAGTACCCCAGCCTGTTCAGATAGTTTTAGATGGTGGATTTGAGGAGCTTCTTGTTAGGGATCCCATAGATGATGTAGGATATACAAATGGATACATATCTTGGTGTCAGCTTATCTATGCAGCTATGGATGTGGGTGGAGATGATGGAGGGGTGGCACCGATGGCTATAGATCTAGTCAATGAGGGTGTACAATTAGGGGTAGCATTGGACATAACCCGGGCTTAGGTACAGGCTTTGTAAGGATAGATAGCCACATTAAAGGCCTAGATTTAGGCATTATAGGGTCAACTCACCACTGTTATAGGTAAGAGAGATCTACTCAAATAGAGGGCTAGGGTAGGTGTAGCAAAAACAAGAGGGCTACCAAACATAGTACCTAGAGCACACTATTTAGCTACCATTATGGAGCTCAGATATTATGAGGTGACGGTATTAGACTAGCTTCCCTAGGCTATGAGGTATGTAGAGTATAGAGTGAGCTTGGTCGATGGGCCATCGATAGCTACTCTAGGTCAGTGGACTTCTACAATTGGATAGGTGGGGGTACTAGGGGTACTACCACAAGGTACATGTGTAGGAATAGATGGGGGTAGTGGTAGTAGTGTAGGCTCATGATTATGTTGAGATATGTTATTTTGATTTATTATTTTGATACTAGCCTACATGATGATGTAGTGAGATGTATATGTTTTTGAGAGATCCTGACATATTATGGCAAGTATTATTTTTTGATGATTTGATGTATATGATGGATGCTTATGATGTTATATATGATAGTTGCTTATGGTTTTTTATTATGGCTTATAGTTTTGGTTCATGTTTATGATGTTTCACTTAGTAGCTTAGGCATGTGATGTTAGAAAGTTAGCTATGATGATCTAATTTTGTTCATGGTTATGATAGGATATGTTATGGATGGATATATGTTATGGCTTTATTTATGGCTATATGGGTGAAATGGGAAATGGTATATGCCCTAATGTTTTTCTCATTGATTTGGTTTATGCTTGTGATGGTGTAATGACATGCTTATAGGCTCATACGACGTGATTGATGTTCATGGTTTATTGTGATATGTTTACATTGTGTTTAACTCATTAATGGATAGATATTGTTTCTTGTTGACATAGTTTATGATGTGCATGCTTTTGATGTGATGTTTATTATTTGTGTGCATAGCAATAGGCTTACATAAACTAATAAAAGATAAGAAAATGAATATGATACCTTTTTATTGGTAAAGACTAACATGAAACCCAAAGTTGGATTGGCTTAGTGAAAATAAGCCTTTCTAATGCTTCATCCTAGCATGCTTATGTTGATAGATAGGGATCTAGATTGTATTGTGTAAAGTAAGCTCATAGTCCTATGTATATGATATGTGGAGGGAGAATGGGTGAAACTGCAACCACTAGTGAGGCTAGTATGTCTTTTTTGTAGGTTTCAAAAGAGGTAGTATAAATAAGTCTATGTCTATGTATGAATTGTAGACTGATCAACGTGGGAATTGTATTAAGGAGAGCCGATTACAGATTTCTAATATTATTGTTATTATGAGAGTCGATTGTGGCTTTCAAAATTATGTTACTCTTGCTTTTGCTTTTACTTGAGGGTCAGGGAAGCTAATCGATGTGAGAAGATTTTAAGAAATTGTTGGCTTTGACTAATGCTTTACTCAGCCATCCTTCAAGGGAGTGGTCTAAGTTTATGTGCTTAGTGCAAATGCTTTTGATAGTTGTCCTTCAAGGAAGTAGCCCACCTTATGTTTGGCAATTTCAATAGATTTTCAATAGCTATCCTTCAAGGAAGTAGTCTGTGAATGCTAAGGATGACCCATAGTTCATTTTTGCTATTTGATATTACTTTTGATTTTATTTGATTTTGCTTGACATAGACTTGCCCATACATGCTAAATGGATTACCTTCATGAAGGCAAAACTAAGCTAACATGAAGGTTCAGTAGGTGAAAAAGAGGTATAGGTGACAATGACCATAGGAACTGATCTCAAGGAGATGAGAAGTACTATGAGAATCATGTCATGGATAGATCCATGGTACCCATAGTTCAATAATGGGCTATTATTGTGATGGATAATCATATGATTTAGTTTTAGTCAGTTACCCCTAAAAAGGGGGAAATGAATGTGGTTGCAAGCGATGAGATAAAGTTAAACAAATGATGATTGTGATCCTTATCTAATAATAAAAGGGATGTAGGTGCAAAACATTGAGAGGCTCAGGTTTTATTTTGCCTTTGAGAGAGGATAAATGATAAGCTCCTGATCAGTACTTATGGGTAATAATGTAAGGTCCAAGCCAATTGAAAGTAAATTTTCCCTTTTTATTTTTCTCCATATTATTTATATTTTGGTTTTCCTTGAGGACAAGATTTCCAATGTTGAATTCTTGGACTTTCAGATGTTTTTTATAGGCTCATTTGATTCGTTCTTGATAGACATGAAGATGAGAAAGAGCAACCAAATGTCGCTCATCAAGTAGCTCAAGTTGAGCTAAATTTTCTTGATGATAATCATTTTATAAAATAAGGTCATGCAAAGATATGTGAAGAGAAGGTATTTGGACTTCAAGAGGCAATACAGCCTCAGCTCTAAACACAAGAAAAAATTATAGCACCTGTAGGATTTTGGATTCTAGTGCAATATGCACATAAGGCAAAAGGGATGTGCAAGTGCCAATCCCAAATTGAAGCATTAACCATTTGGTAAGCATGTTGTTAAGGGTTTTGTTATAGGATTTAGCTTGTCCATTTGCTTATGGGTGATAAGGCGATAAAAATCTAAGTTTAATACCAAATATGTCATAAAGGCCTTGAACTTGTTTTTTTTTAAAGACTTGCCATTGTTAGTGATGATCTTATGGGTAACATCAAAATGGCAAATAATATGGTGGGTGATAAATTTGATAGTCTTTTCAGCTTTCATCGAGACAAGAGGAATAGCCTCCACCCATTTGGTAAAATATTTGACTATGGTAATGATAGAATGATGTCATTATGAAGAGTGGGGGTTGATTTCACCAATAAGGTCTAGACCCCATTGTGAAAAGGGCCAAATTTTTGAAAAAACATAAAGCCTATTATTAGGTGGATATAAACTAGCATGTTATTAATACTTGACACACTTTTTCACATAATCCCAATAGTCAGGGCTAAGGGTGGGCCAGTAATAGTCTAGGCAGAGGATGCATTTAGCTACAATAGAGTCCACTAAAGTGTCCCCCATAGATACCCTCATGTGTCTCTTTGATAGCGTGAGAGGCTTATAGAATATGAAAGCAATGAAATAGGAGGCCATCAAAACCATATTTGTAGAGAATTCTTCCTAGAATGGTATAACAATAGGTGCTCTAGATAAATGCTTGATGGGAATTTTGAGAGAGACCAGAGGGAACTATGTTAGGGTGAAGGTAGTTTAAAGTTTGTTGATACCAAAGGTTAGGTAGGATCTCCTCCACACTAAATATGGTTTGAGTGATTGATTTGGTGTATGAGGGCTCAATGAAGTGACAAATAATGACTAATAGTTTGGAGTTTGAGGGTGATAAAAAATATGAGAGACAAGAGAAGCATGGTATCAACAAACGTATTGGTGAATTTCAAGGTGGTTTGAATATGGTAGTGATTGAGTGATGATAAAATATATGTAAACAGTTACCTATATAGTTGTAAAACCTCATTCTTACACTAGTAAATGTCAGTGACTTGGTTGACCATGAGCTAAGAGTCACCAAAGATATTGATTATTCTAACTCCAACGTCTAAGGTAGTTTGGAGGCCTATCACTAAGGCTTTGTACTTAGACACATTAGTGGTACAGTCAAAGTTGAGTTTAAATGATAAAGGGAGTGGTTCATTGATAAGGGGGATAAGGATGATATCAGCTACCCCACCATGCTGACATTTGGAACCATCAAAAAATATGGTTACCTGATTAGTGAAATCTACTTGAGATAGGCTTGTGATAGACTCATCTAGAAACTCAAGAGGAGGAGGTTAGTTGTTTGGTATGGGTACCTTGACCAATTGGTCAATAATGACCTACCCCTTGATTTATTTCTACTAAAAAAACTTAAGGTCAAACTCATCTAGAAGCATGAACCAATTAGCCATGCACTAGTTTTGGTATGGTTTGGAGTGCATGTATTTGAGTGGATCGGTATTAGTTATGATAAATGTTTTATGGTTAAGAAGGTAGTGGTGAAGTTTGGTGGCCATAAATACTAGAGCCAAGCATAGTTTCTTAATATGTGTGTACTGAGTCTCGTACTTAACAAGTGTGTGATTAATGTAATAGATGGTTTGTTCTTTGTGTTGTTCATCTTGATGAGCAAACATTACCCCTAGGGAATGTTTAGTGATAGATATGTAAAGGTAGAAAGGTTGGTCATCCTTAGGAGGTGTGAGGATACGTGGAGATAGAAGGTACCCTTTGAGTGTATCAAAGGCCTTTTGACAATCAACATTCCACTTGAAAGAGGCATCTTTTTTCAAGAGGTGATGGAAGGGTTGACACTGATCAGAGAGCTAGGAGATGAAGTGATGAATGGATTGAAGCTTCCCCTACAAGCTACGGAGTTGTTTAAGATTGATTAGATGTAGCATCTTGAGCATGGATTTAATTTTGGTTGGATAAACCTTGATTCCTCAAAGGGAAATGATGAATCTAAGAAGTTTTCTCAATAAGACATCAAAAATACATTTCTTGGGATTAAGGAAGATGTGATAGTGGATAAGTCACTCAAAGATAATCTTGAGAATGGCTAGATGGTCTTTGCAAATTTTTGACTTCCTAAAAAGGTCATCCATATAATCTTCAATAATTGTATGGATAAAGTCATGGAAAACATAGGTCATGGCATGTTTGTAGGTTGTGTCAGCTTTCTTAAGATCAAAGGGCATGACTCTGTAATAGAAATTTCCCCATGGGGTGATAAAAGCAATTTTGTATTAATCTTCAGGGGCAATCAAAATCTAATTATAATCTAAGAATATATCCATAAGAGATAACATCTCATGGCCTATTGTAAGATCAACAAGTTGGTCAATGCTAGGTAGATGAAAGTCATCCTTTGGACAGATGAGGTTGAGGTCATGAAAGTCCACAAAGATACGTAGTCCCCCTATGGATTTAGTGATAGGCACAATGTTTGAAACCCATTGGGGATAATCGATGGGTTGAATGAAGTTGATAGGAAGGAAGCATTGAAGCTCTTCTTTGACAAAAAGAGCTTGCGAGGATGTATTTGATAGAGTTTTTGTCTGATAGGTTTGGTGTCATGGTTAGTCATAATGTTGTGGGTGGAAATGAATGGTTCAATATTAGGCATATCAGCATATGACTAGGCGAATGTAATATTGTGATCTTGGAGGAAGGTAGAAAAGTCATGTAGTTCTTCAAGGGTTAGAGTTTGGCCAATTTAGACAATATGGGGGTTATTTGGAGTGCCTATGTCAATGTTCATGGTAGGTTCATTCAACATGGTTGAGGTCTCCAAAGGTAAGGATTTGTGGATGGAAGAATCAGGTGCACCAAGGTAGGTGAGAATAGAATCATCATCCTAGCACTGGATGGTGTGAATGGTAGGAGAGTCTTCTCCCACCAACTTAGGATGGATTAAAGGTATGGATATAGGTGCCCCTTCCTTTTGATAAGTGAGGGGGTTGAGGTTTATCATGTTGACAAAAAAAGAAGGTGGGATCATGTCTTCATCCTCACACTCAGGTGGAGGGGTTGGTGGTGAGGAAGGGGTTTCTTCTTCAACAATGGTAAGAGTAGGTTATTTGGATTTCTTATTATTGGATAGAATGAAGCCAAGGCCATGTTTCTCATGAAGCTTGTTCATCTTAATTGAGGTCAATGTGTGTGGGTTATGCTCATATCATCCTAAACCAAATCCCTTCTAGGCACATCTATGAAGGTATAATTTGGTAAAGTCAAGGTTGTCCAAGTAAGAGAAGTTAGAGGTGAGGGGTTGGTGGTGGTAGTGTTAAGTGGTTTGTCAATTCTCCAATAGATAAAGTGGGTTTGATAGCTGGGACTCCTAATGGAAAAATGGCTCCAATGTTGGGATCATAACCCGATTGATGGTTGAGCTTTCCATATTCTTAAGGAGTTTGGAAGGCATCAAAGGTGAGGAGACAATATTCTCCAAGGGTGAGGCATTGTAAGTTTGGTTGTAAAAGATCAATGATGGGTATCTAGTTGGCAGGAATAGATGAGTTGGTAGATGTCTCAGTGGAAGGGGAAGTAATGGCTTTGGCTTATGTGGGTGAGGTCTTAGTGGTGGATGCTTGTGGTGTTTTGGATGGAGGTAGAAGAATGTCATTAGGTCGATAGGTCATATTTCATTATATAAAAGAGCTAGGGTCAGCTTATATGGTAATAACTTAACCTTCATTTTCAAACTTGAAACATCAATGGAGAGTGGAGGGTACACAACCCATGGCATGGATCTAAGGTCTCTCGAGTAAAAAATTGTACTAGAATTCACCTTCGACCACATAGAAGAGTTTAGGGAGTGTGTGAGGTACTAAATGGATGTGAAGAAAAATAGTTTCAAAGGTGGTGATCATAGTGGCATTAAAGGATCAAAGGATAATTAAAGTTGTGGGCATGACATTGTTTGGTAGCTTGAGCTAGTCATAGGCGTGGAAAGAGATAATGTTGATACTAGCTCCCCCATCGATCATAACCCATTTTATGTGGGTTTGGTTGATATGGGAGATAATAAAGAGGGGGATATGGGTCCTCAGGGTGGATAGAAGGTATCTCTAAGTCCTTGAAGGTAACAAGGGTGGAGAGTTGGAGAACACCGATAAATGCCTCTATAAGTTGAGAATCCCCCACTCTAACTTTAATGGCCTGTATAGCCTTGATCATGGCCTGATGATGGTGGGGTGAGGTGGAAATGAGATCATAAAGGCTCACCTTAGCTGGGGTCTGATGGATTTGTTTAAGAATGACCCTCCATATGGATTTAAATGGGTTAGCTTCTGGTGTGCCTAAGATGGTAACTTAGGGCTTAGTTGAAGATGTGGAGGCTTGGATCTGGTTTGGTTTTAGATTATTTGGTGGGTATATCCAAGGAATGGAAGATTTGGCCTTCCCTTTATACTTTTATTGTGATCACATGACCACATTAATGGTATGGATAGAGGTGAAAGGTGGGATATGAGGTTGGGTAAGCTCTTGGTCACATTGAGGTAAGAGTGGGGGATCAAGAATGTGTTGATGACTAGCTATTGGGTGTATTGGTAGATGAGTCAAGGAAGGTTCATCCAATAAAAGATCATCCTCATCATAGAGCTGATGGATAATGACCTAGAGAGCTTTGCAGTTCTCCATGTCATGCCCAGGTGTCCTGTGATAGGAACAAATTTGATAGTCGTTATACCAAGTTGGTTTCGAACTAAGAGAATTGAAAGGTCTAATAAGTGGTAATGTGAGGTAGGATACTTGAAATAACCTTTGAAAAATGGTTGAATAATACTTATCCAAAGGTGGAAAAGGTTTAGAAGTTGTTGTCTTGGTTGGTAAGCAAGATGTTTTGGTGGCAATAGGTTTGGTGAGAGATGATTTGGGTAAGGTGGTGTTTCTGGTTGATGGTTTTGGTTTAGGTATGTTGGTAGGTGGGGTGTTTAGGGTTGATAGTTTGGTTACTAGTAGTTTGGGAATGACTAGTGTATCCAATAGTAAATGGGTTGGCATAACCAAAAATAATGGGTGGCATATGTTAAAGGGGGCCTGCTTCTTAAGTAAGGTCAATAGATGAGGGCCCAAGATAGAAGGCAAAGTGGAGGAAGGTAAAACCCTGGCCATATGGACATTACATGGTTTGACCTCTTTGGTTGGTTTGGGTCAAGGTTTGGGTGTAGGCTTGGAAGGAGTTAGTTCCAATTTCAAGGATGGGTAAGCCAAACTTAAATAAGGGAAGGCACCAAGGTTTACAAAGGGTTTGGTTAGTGACTTGACTTCTTGAGGTGTGAATGCTTTAGTTGGTTAAGAAGGTGAGGGGTTGGTAGAAGTTTTGATTAGTTTAAGAGGTGGTGGAAATGTGTTAAATTGATTGGTTGAAGGTGTGTTATAAGGTTTAGATTTATTGATGTAAGGTATCCCTAAGTGTTGCCAAAACATGGTGTGATCCATGTCTAGCTTTGGGGAAAATTCCAATTTCTAAATTAATGTAGAAAAAGGTTTGTGTATTGGTTTTTCTCCATGGGTAGTGGATGTAAGAGATATAATTGTAGGTCAGGGAAGATGGTTGGTAGGTTGGGTGATTTCCTAAGGTGAGGGAAGTAAGGTTAAGATAAATGCCTCATCCATTGGAGGTATTGGTAGAAATGCTTCTCCTTTAGGAGCAATATCCATAAGAGTACTAGTTTGTTGGGTAGTTGGTGAATCAAGAACATATATTTGTTTAGATGTGCTAGTTAAGGTAGTATGTGATGATTCCAAAGCTTCTATGATGGTAGCTAAGGAGAAAGGAACTTCTTTGGTTTGGCTATTCGAAGGAGGGGAAGGTGATTCCATTACCTCGATAAGCGAGATAGGGGAGGAATGGGTGGATTGGATAATTGGATCCTCATGGGTAGGTGTATTTCAAACCATGTTAATAGTGTGGGCATCATGAGAGCATTTGGCCTCTGTGTCCTCATTTTTTATAGGGACATGGTTGGAAAAAGGTTGCTTGAAGATGTCAAGAGCTTGATTTTGAGTGGTATTGGGGTTTTCCAACATGAGTTCCCCCTTGTCAATGAGGCTTTAGACAACATTCTTAAAGGTATTACATCAGTTGACATCATGTCCAATTACCCAATGAAAAGCACAATGGTCATTATCATTTTACCAAGTAGGTGTTGGATAAGAAGACTCAAACTATTGAGGTTTGATGGGTGAAAGTTCTATAATATTAGATTTCAATATCTTTTCTATAATCGAGGTGTAAGACTCTCTAAGTAGAGTGAATTATTTTTGGTTGCTTTGGTTTTGGTTCCATGAGCTTTGGTTAGAAGGATTGGGAGAGTTTTATTGAGTGATATTTGGTGGTGGGGCAGCCTTAAGGATAATTGCATTCACAGTGCCCTTGCTCTTAGTCCTAGAGTTAGCTTGATTGTTTGTTTTGGAGGAGGAGGCTTTGTTGATTTTGAAGGTGGAGTTCTTATTTTGTAACTTCATTTTACCCTCATCTATGGCTCGGTTATTTAACTTACATGCCATAATAAAATCTTCATCAAAAGTTTTGAATCTTTAGACACGTAATGTAGAAGAGATATGTTTGGCACAATCCTAAGTGAAAAGTTCTATAAGTTTGGGTTGAGGTAAGGAGAATGAAATTTGATTAATCAAGTTTCTCCAATACGTGACAAAGTCAGCAATGGACTCATCATCAAATTGCATAATAGAATAGAGGTTGGTGATGGAAACCTTCTTGGAAATGTTGATAGAAAAGAGATCCAAAAATACATGTGCTATTTGTGTGAAAGAAAAGATGGAATGCTTGGTAAGGGCACTATATCATTCATGTGCTAAACTAGATGAAGACATGGGGAAGGTTTGAAGGAGAAGGGCATCATCATAATCAATCATGTAGAATGCATGCCTAAAATCCCTAAGGTGCTGTTAGGGGTCCTCCTTGATTTGAAATTTGGTAAATTTTTTAATCTCCCATTAAGGAGGTAAGGTTTGATAGGAACTGAGGGATGAATAGGCTCATTATAAATCTGATCATAGGATAAGATGTTGTGAGCCCCTGAAATGGATGACTCAAGGTTGGTCATCTTGTCCATGAGCATTTTCATTAGGTTAATTTGAGGTGGTGCACCAAAAAGATTGTAAGAATTGTATTATGGTTGAGGTTGGGTAACATATTAGTAGTTATTTGGTGATTAAGAGGCTACCACATATTGGAATGTGGATGTTAGAGGTTGGGTAGGGTAGGTGGATGATGGTGGTTGGGTAACAAGTACATATCTTTGTGAGTTAGGGATGTATCCTAGATTGGGTGAAATAGATACCTGTTGAGGGGTTGTTATGGATTGGGCATGTACGGTTGTTGTGTTGGTAACAAGAGGGGAGGTAGTGACCTTCATGATAAAAGGGGGTGAAGTGGAAGGGATAGGTACCCCTAAGCTTGGAAAAAGGGTATTTATCAATGGGTTGGGTTTGATAGAGGAAAGGTTGGTGGTGCTAATGGTAGATGTTCCAATAACAAGTGGAGTGTAATGGGTTAATGGTTGGGTTGTCCCCAAGGTAAAGGAGTCATTGGTAGGGGTGGAAGGTGTAAGGGTAGCAATTGGTTGCATAGGTTGGTTTCTAGTTGTGGTGTCAAAGGGGTTAGTGAATGAAGATGTTTGGGTGTTTGAAGGTTGGGTAGTGACCATGGCAATAGGAACATCCACCATAAAGTGGGATGGCATGCCATAAGGAGGATCATGAGATGGGGTTGAAACTAAGGCATGTTGAGGGGAGGTACTAAGGTAGTGTTGAAGGAAAACTAGGTTGTTGTCGAAAAAAATGGCAAAGTCCATGTCTCCTTGGGGAAAAACCCAAGGAAAAGTAGGGTTTCCCAATGGATGGGGTGAATCTTCTGCCTCAGAGATGTACTCCATAGATGAAGAGGTAGAGGAGGTTATTTGATTTTGCTTTACTAGGTCTCTTCACTACTAGAAAATGAGAACCATATAAGAAAAAGGGGAGAGAAAACAAGAACAATCTCACCCCTTCAAACAAGAAGAAGACAATAAAATTATCAAGGGAATCAAGACACACACTATGAATTAAGTTTAAGGCTAGAGGTTAGTTTTAATCTCATTTTTGGCTTATGCCTTAGTTTATGAGTATGTGTAATAGAAGTTGACTTGTAGATTAGGTACTATAGAAGTAGTCTATGGTTGGTTTTGGGTTGTTTAGGTGCTCAAAATAATCTATATTAGAATAAATACATGGCTTGGTATTGGGGCATACCCCCTCACTTCAAAGTCTTGCAACGATAAGGGTGTTGGGTGCTTAGCCAATATATATTGATATCCAAATTTTATACTGAATTAGAAAGTTGAGTTGGTTCTCCCCTTGGTAATGACCTCCAAATAAGATTGTCGAGAATAGGTAAGGTGATCGCTAGGTGATGAAATCCCAATTAGACCCTGTCTCAAATTGTTTTGATGTTTGATTGATTTTGTGGTTTGGCTAGTGTGTGCAGCAAAAAATGGTGCTATGATAAGATTATTGTGCTTTAATTCAAAGTGAACTAATGTTAAAATCAAGCAAGGGATGTAGTTTATTTTAATCCCAAGAGAGATTTTAGTTTTAATTATGATCATAGATAGAGAGAAAAGCATACAGATGAAAATAAAATGTGAGTAAAGACTCCCATCCCATTGAGCGTGCTAGAATGTTTCATGTAAATTTTTACTTAAGTTATAAAGAAAGAGAAAAAAAACTCGATACAGGTATGGTTGAAAAACTTATTTGGTTGTGTACGCATTGAATTAGAAGACTATAAAGAGTTCCTCCTTGGGTTGAGAGGAGGACCTGTAGAGACAAAAACACTAAAGCAAACTTATTTATTAGATAGATTTTTGGGTGGATTGTTTAGTGATAGCTAGATCCTAAAATTGAGAGCTTCATTAGGGGTTGTCAATCTACACATTTTAATTAATCAAGTTGATAAACTATAAATAAGGTACTTCCATTAATAATCAAAAGTTATTAAAACTTAACATAAGGAAGCTTGTTAGAAAAATAGACTAAAAAAAATCTAATTAGTGATATACTAAGTAATATTGGTGCTAATAGGTTGGGGTATGCTTCAAAAAATTAGAAGGGGGTTTGTAAGTGGTCAAAAACACAGAAAAGTGGATTTAGTTGGGTGTAGGTGGGTGAAATTAGCTTACTAGTTTTTTTTCCATAGGTGACCGTTGATGGTTAGGGTAACCATCGATAGTTATGCATGTCAGTGCTTGAGTCTAACCATTGATAGTTGACTATGGAATTATGGGTTTGATCAACAGAAGATGATAAGATTCTACAGATGAATTTTGGGAGTTATGAAAGGGCTATATTGATTATGAAATGGAATAAAAGCATGTGAATATCAAAAAAAATCACTTGTCTTATGATAAGTCAGTTGGAAAGTGGGTGGTGTAGTTAGCTTGTTGGTGGAATTTGGCTTGATTCTAGCAAAGTAATGGTACCTAAAATCTTGGTTGAGAGGTGACAGAAATTTGGTTCTCAATAAGATGGTTGATAATGATTGATAACATTGATGACATTAATTGACATGATTGACCTTTAAAATAAAAATCTTGAGTGCCTGAGCTCCTAATAATTATTGTAGATCCATTTGACCTCCTCGACATCTTTTTCTTATAGGCATAAGCAAGAGGTGAAAGTGAAGGTGTAACTGGGTCATCTAAATATAAGTTGTGCATGCAAAGGCTTGCAACAAAAATTAGACAAGTTTATATTTAGAAAAGGGTCGGTAGAGATTGCATGCTCTTGGTGAAGAGGTGGATCCTGATCATCAGTGGTTAGGGGTTCCCAAGGCTAACCATCGATGGTCAAGGTCCACATGAATAGGGTCCTAAAGGTCAAGGTTACTCAACTAGGTACAATTAAATGTATATTAGTTGGTTTAGGCTTGATAGGTGTAGGTTGGTCCTAAGAGGGTCCAGGGCTACTTCTAGGGCTACATTGACATTTAGAATCATAGGTGTGTAGATTTTTGGTGTCCACACATAGAAATGTTGAGGTGTTGGGCTTTGCCAAAAATGCACCCATATATAATATGAGTTATAGAAATGAATATTGTAAAAAAATTATGCCCCTTATGGCAAGGAAAAAATATATATTTACCAGGCTATTATGCACCCTTTATAGAAAAATATGCCCATTGCATGAAAACTATTGATGTGGTCTATTTAGCTCCAATGTGTTCAAATAAAAAACTTTGGGTAAGTGAGAAATATAAAAACCCATATTTGATTATGGCTTAGAATGGATCAGATACCAGAGATGTGGAATCCCATAAGGGATCCACTCATTGAATGAAATTAATAAGCAGCACAAGAGTCTACACAACTGATATGCAATAAATCTTCTTTCAATTTTTTTCACTCTAATCTTCATTAACTATAAAGAGGAATTACAAGCCTTATTATATGACTCCCATTGTCTTATAATTAATAAAACCACTAAAACCATCCTAACAACTATCATTGTTTACAAAAATCTCAACCAAGATCTGATATGCATGCCATTACCACAAGATAAATCTTCACACACATCACATTGGACCAAAGGCTCATTATTGCCTTACATTAACCATATACAATCTAACACTCTCTTCATATTTTTTTTTTTTTTAGAAAGGGAGTGTCTACATTAAATATATTGGAAAGGTGGTTTCACTCCAACCACTTGGTTTTGTGAGTAACTGTAAAATAGGAGAATCAACCATTTATGTGAACTCATACAATTTATACGTGCACATAACATTTGATTCTCTAACAACACATAACAACTCCTTAATTTAAGATTAACTCTAGTTCTAGTGTGAACTAACATAAATCTATGCAATATAGATAACAAATAGGTAATCTAAGCATAGTATGAACACAACTCCAACAACAACTGCATCCATTAAAAGTATGTATTACCTTGCACATCCCAACTAACTAAGATATAATCCAAGAAATGGTTAGTGAGAATAAAAAATTATTATTATTACTACAATGCATGCCTGGTAAACATCAAAATATAGGCCAAATTATATTGTATGCTTCCTCTTCATAAACTTTTGTTTTATGCATGAACATAAGATAAGTATGATAATATGTTGGATATTACCCCTGTAATCAATTATGAATAATTTTTTATGTATTTAAACACACCTTATCATTTATATGACTCATTTGAATACCTTAAAATCTTGTGAGTCCCATTGCAACCCATAATTTTATAATAATTATCATGTGTTGATAAGGAAATATAGGGACAATTGTTAATAACACTACATTTAGGATCTCATGGTGAACTCCCTTAATCATTATTCCCCACCACATTGTTTCCACTACAACATCTACAAAATTAAACCAAATTAATTACAAACGCTCGTCTATATCAAAATCATAAGTAATATATCACTAATACCTAGCATGCATATCTATAAGACTATAAACTATATTTATAAAAAAAATGTAAATGCATCTATATACGTATATGTAGTTGTCTTTATTAGACTTTTTCCATTCCTAACTTGGAATAAAGGACAAGTTCATCCTCTCATTGCAGTCTCCCATAAACTTCCACTGCACCTTTGTCACTATACCACTAAGACCCAATGACCTCTATCATTATTGGGTGACCCATGTCTTAGGTATCACTAGGTTAGCATTGGTCATGGGTACATTAAGATCAACTTATACTACTTTGCTCATTTTACCAACCATCAGTGTTATCATCTCCTCCTACCCTAAGGAGTTAGAATAGGTCTCAAAATTAGGATGTTTGCTAGTGTCCCTTATCCTCATGATTTTCTCAGATCCCTAAAGTGCCTCACCCAATGGGGTGGGACAACTAGTGGCATCATTTTGTGAGGTTGACAAAACTAACTTACAACCTTGGCCACATAAGTGAAGTTGTATCCACCATATGTAGTGGTTCATGACCACTATTTTCACCTATGTTTTTAATGTGGATGGCCATGTATCCAATGAATCCATGGTCCCTTGATAAGGCAAACATTTTATTTGATCTGCACAGTCTCCAAGGTTGGTTATGTCAGGATGTGTCTCACTCAACAATCTTAAACCCATCTCCTCACCTAAGGTAGGTGGTCATCGATCAGATGTGGTAACTCCTTTAGTTTGTATATTAGGAACCACTCATATATCTAACATGTAAAAAGAATAATGGGACCCATCATATGTTTGACCTTGCTCAACATGCTATAAAATGTGTGTACTAGTTGTACCCATATGTATGTTCCCATTTAATGCATAGTGCCATGATCTAATGTAGATAGGCACAAAGCTATAATTTAAAAAGGCACAATGTGATCAAACTTGTGACATAACACACATATATCTATTAAGTAAATAATGTCCTTATGAAAATATAGAATTATTTATACATATATAGAGAAAATATTAACAATTAAATTATGTTGATCATACCATTTGGACTATATGGCCCATTGTAAAAACTCATGATGATCTACAATAGGCTCAGGGGCATCACATATCATGGGCATGCCCTCTATCAATAAACCTAGTATGGCATGAACATCCCCCAGTGTGATGGTTAACTCCATTGTGTCCCCATCCACCTACCATTTTAATGTTTCTTTAATCCTTTACCAATGGCCTAGAAACATATATATCACCTTAACACTCATGGGAATGTGACACATCTCCATAATACCTCCAAAGCTTACACCAATCAATTAGGATTTGCCCTTGTCAAATAGATTGGGTAACCAACTCACGTCCTCTATCCTCTATAGTAGTGGATGCATTTGTAAAATGCAAAATAATGATACCCAGTCAGTAATCACTCATAATATCTAAAATTAACTCAAAATAATAGTTAAAAACAATAAAATAATTTGAAATTACCTCTTTTTTTACTATATCAGCCATCATAGTTTTAAACTACTCCATTATCCATTTCATTTTTTATTGTATCGGCCGTGTAGTTTTCATCCTACTATATTGGCCATATATATAACTATATTGGCCATATATATAACTATATTGGTCTTATAGCTCAATCCCTTCTACATAGGCTAGATATACATTGTATGAATAATTTTCTATGGTTCCCAACTGTATTGGCCATGCTTGTCTAATATCAACCTTGACATTCATCTTAAACTAAATTAGCCACAATTATATTGTATGATCCATTTTTATATAATTTTGATTGTAACAACCACCTATACTTATATTCAACACCTACTATGGTATCAACTGTGAAAATGAACTTTCAAATCCTAATTGCATTAGTATCTTCCTATAGTATTAGCTAGGATCGTAATCTTCCATTGTAAAGTTGTATCAACATGACTAATATAATTGTCCTACAATTGCAATTTATTCCCTGGGCCCTAAAAAATAACTAAGGCCTAAAATTTAACATTTTACCTCCCAATTGTTTCTCATCTAAAAGTTTTATGAATTTTAACACTTCTTGGGAAAATTTCCACTATACAGATACACCTTGGCATGTAGATTTTCTATATTTATTATATCTACCAAACTCAACATTAATTCCATCACCTACCTTCATAGCTCTATTGGAACCTCCATTGCAACCTCCTACGTGTCTACCTCATTGTCCTCTAGTCATCATCTCTCTTCAGATCTGAAATAGTCATCCAAATCTCTATATTCTCAAAATAAAAAATGACCAAATGATTTAAATTTTGGCTTATTTTTACCTCCCATTTCAAACTTCAAAATTTCTTGATGTTTACCTCTAGATCTTGTACTTCTATCATATATTTATTTTCATAGCTCCTTTTGAAGAACTAAAATAAACACTATAATCCTGGTGAAGTATGATTTTCTTAGTACTAAAGGAAAAAAATTGTAGAAATTTGCATTTTTCTCTTATTTTTAAAGCCTTCCTGATCCAGAGGTAAATTTGGATAAGGTCCTAAATCAGGCCAAAACCTATACCATTATGAAGGGCTTGTCGAGAGCTTTTTGATGGTATGCAAAACTCCAAAAATATGCTCATTTGATCCTTATGCATTCAATCAAAGTAGGTCAAAAGGTGGTCAACGTTGGTCAAAACTATAAAATTTGATGATTTTGGAATGTTTATGAACTAGTACCATGGTGTATATTTCATTGAGATCTTTTTAACATATTTTAAAACTTGAAAAATGGAGTCCATATGTGTAAGTTATGACTAGTCAAAGTTATGGGCAAACCTAATGACATGGCAATAAAATGACATGGAAATATAGCTCGACCCAAGTCATTAATATTTGTAAATTCCACCTTAGTAAAGGGGGATAAACATAAACCATCGTAAATTGGGAAATAATTATAACCCCATATTTTTTAATGTAATGGATAATTTAAAATCCCATAAAAATTGGGTATAGGATAATTATAAAATTTATTAAAATAGATTGTGGATAATCATCCCAATCGAAAAAAGTGGACCCATAACAAGTATATAAAGGGGTCAGAGGTGCATTTCAATTCATTCAAAAAAAATTCAAAGCTCTCAATAGAGTCAGGAGTCGAGAGCCAAATTCGAAGAGCCAGAGCTGAAGAGCCAAACGCTAAGAGTCAAGAGCCGAAGAGCCAGAGCTAGAGCCAGTTCCAACCATATGCTAAGTGTCTAGATTTGAGGCCATTTGATGAACTTTTTAGTACCTCAAAGTGAAGCTTTGTAGATTCTGCAATGGCCAATATAGAGACCAGTTTGCATATATCCTAAGTTTTAAAGGATTTAGAAAGCTTTTCAGACTTTGGAGTAAACCAAAGAGTTGTTCTAAACTCCAAGACAATTCCATCCATATATGGATTTTTCAGATTTGAGTTCATTTGAGCCACTATTTGAAAATTTTAAGGATAATTTTTGTGGAGAACTTTAAGAATGCAAGATTGCATTGATGATAGTAAGGTAGAAGGTTTTTATGTGGGTTTTGGGACTTTTTGAATGTCTATTATCAATTTGTATGCAGTCTTAACGTATCCATTTGATAGTTGTGAGGGTTGGTTGTGTACTTGAAATTCATAGAAATGGATCAGTTCAGATTATAAATGAACCCAAAGACAGGCATTGTTGAACTTCATTATCAAGTACTTGTCGTGAGTTGATTTTATTTGTGCATTCTTTTTCCATATTTTGATTAATCTTGTTTATTAATCATTATTGAATGCATAATTAGTCAAATACGGCATATTAATGAAAAATTGAGTACTTCAAGGTTTGAGACAAATATGTATTAAAAGGTCAAATTCAGTTTCATTTCCTTGAATGTTTCAAGAAATTGTGTGATTTGACTAAAGGATATAAGGTAAACACTTTTGCACACTAAATCAGTGTAGAGTTTACAGAACAAGTTTGGTATCAGAGCAATTAGTGTGTTGGGATAGCATCTGATTGTGTGGATTTGATATCAGTTGTGTTTAGTTTGGTTTTTCGTAGTATAGCAAACTTTTTGGCCTTATTGATATTCAATTCACAGTGTGCAATTTATGGTATTAGGTTATTTTCAATAAATAGGAATCCATAGGCAAAGCCTTAAAAAGAGAGAGAGACTTGATGAGCTTTAAGCGATTGACCAACAGATCTAGGAAGATAATGATTTTTTGAGAGCTCAGTTATACTCCTTGGATGAGGAGATTTCTTGCTTAAAATTTGATCTACAATCCAAGGATGAGCTCTTGGCATAGATATAGAGTGCAAAAAGACACAATCCTTCCACTACAAATGCAGGCACTATGACTGATGAGTGCACTATAAGTTATTCATCTGGTAATTTTTTTCATTCATTTTTAGATGTTTTAGATATTGTTTTTGGTAGTTTTGAAAAACAAACTAAGGTCGTTGGATCTAAACTATTATTGAAAATAGGATTTGATGGAAGGGGTCTTGGTAAGAATGTCCAAGGTATTACTAACCCAATATAGGTAGAGCTAAGATCTCACCATGTAGGATTGGGTTACGCTAGTGAGAAAGTGGATGTTGGAGAGATTTCCTAGATTGTTGAAAGAGGACAAGCTTATGACAACCAAGGTCTAATGCCACTAGCAAAGAAGAATTCCTCCCTATGAAGGAATGATGAACAGTGTAATAAATTAGGTAAAAGAGGTATCGAGATTCCATCTGCTTGTTCTTACACTATAAAATCACCAATAAAAATGTGAATTATAAGACTTCTGATTCACTTATGCCATTTAAAAATTTTGGTTTTGATATTCAAAATATGTTGCATTCTTTTCCTTGTACATTTTGAAGATTGAATAACCATTGTGTTGCATATTGTTAGAAAAGACAAGCTTTAATAAAACATCTTATAGGTGTTAAATACCATTCACATATTGGCAAAGCGAGAAATGGAAAATGGGTGACCTCATCTAAGAAGAGGGATGTTTGCACTCATTATCATGTGAGTAGACATCGAGTTGAGAAGTGTTAGAAACTTTAACCATCCCACCAACCTAGTAATGGTAAGAAGAAGATAGTTTATAAACCTATAGATAAGGTAATTAATGAAGTTTTTATTTAATCAACCCATGCAGATGTCAGTAAATCCACTAAAAAAATTAAACACCATAAACAAGAGAATCTGATAAAGAGGGTTAGTAAATAGTTTATTAATTTCATGATGTCATGATTAGTGGATTGATAATGCATTTATGTTGCAAAGTAATTTTGGGATCCTTATTGTATGTTGACAAATGACATATACCCATGCTTTGATATATGCATTTTGAAGCTACTATGGTGTGAACACTTTGAGATAGGTTTATCATGTGAAGTTTTTAATTCTCACACTTATTTTTTGGAAAGATCTATTTTTGAAATCTCTAGTATTAGCTTTATGAGTTTCCTATTGAATTATTAAAGAATTTAACTCATTAATTAGCTTGGGATATTTGACAGTAGTTGCAAAGGTTATTTGGTAGGATTCAGCTTTCTTACAATATTTGTTTCAGAATAATTGTTATTTTTGGAATGCATCTATTTATGGTATGTATATGATTGGATGCATTGATAAGACCCATTGGGGCAATGTATTGTGACATGGTCACAACCAATATTGTATTTGTTTACATTGACAATCTTGTCTTGTAGTTGCATTGGTGATTATTTTAGTGTTTGACAGTTCACCACTTACAAGATGTGACAGTGGGTATATAGTTTGATATATTATGACCTTATTGGTAGTTACAATATTTAATATAACTCATGCCTTGTTTTAGGATTTTACAATTTTGAGTTATGAATCATATTTTGCCACTATTATCTCTATGCTATGATTGGGTTATATACTTGGTATGTTACATAAGACCATTTAGCAACAATAAAACATATCACTAGGCTTATCTATATAGAGGCTTTTGTGAACCCCTATAGTGTAAGAAATCATTGCACCCTAGGTCTATGTAGAGGCTATTGATGGTTGTGCAGAAGCATAGAGTTTTCATAAAATGTGATCAATCAATTTTTCCAAGCATTTTAGGTGAAGTTATGGAACTTGAATAGATTGATATGACCCATCAGAGTATCTTTAGAAATGACTGGCATTTCAATTAGGTACCAGCTTTTAGTGGACCAAAAGCTCTTAGTGGAGAGGATTGATCCAGAGGTAAATTTGTATAAGGTATTAAATTAGGGCAAAACCTATACCATTGCAAAGGGCCCATCAAGATCTTTTCAATGGTATACAAAACTCTAAAAATAGAGCTCATTTACTCCTTATGCATTCGATCAAAGTTCCAATCAAAGTAGGTCAACAAGTGGTTAACACATGTCAAAACTAGAAAATTTGTTGATTTTGGAATGTTTATGAACTAGTTCCATGGTGTATAGCTCATTGAGAGATTTTTGACATATTTTATGATTAAAAAATAGATTCCATATGTGTAAATAATGACCAGTCAAACCTGATGATGTGGTAATAAAGTGACATGGAAATATGGCTTGACCCAAGTCATTGATATTTATAAATTACACCTTAGTAAAGGGGGATAAACATAAACCATCATAAATTTGAGAATAATTATCACCCCATATTTTTTAATGTAATAGATAATTTAAAATCCCATAAAAATCGAGTATGGGATAATTATAAAATTTATTAACATAGATTGTGGATAATCATCCTAATCAAAAAAAGTGGACCCATAACAAGTATATAAAGGGGTCAGAGGTGCATTTCAATCTATTCAAAAAAAATCAAAGCTCTCAACAAAGCCAAGAGCTGAGAGGAAGAGTCGAAGAGCCAGAGCTAAAGAGCCAAGAGTCGAGAGCTAAAGAGCTAGAGATAGAGTCAGTTCTAGCCATATGTTGAGTGTCTAGATTTGAGGTCATTTGATGCACTTTTTATTGCCTTAAAGTGAAACTTTACATATTGTGTAATGGATAATATAGTGACTAGTTTTTATATATCCTAAGTTTTGAAGGACTTAAAGAGCTTTCAGACTTTGGAGTAAACTAGAGAGTTGTTCTAAACTCCAAGAGGTTCCATCCATATGTGTATTTTCATGATTTGAGTTTGTTTGAGCCACTTTTTAAATATTTTAAGGATATTTTTAGTGGACAAATTCAAGAATGCAAGATTACATTGACAACAGTAAGGTAGAAGGTCTGTCTATGGATTTTAAGACTTTTTGAAGGTCTATTGTCGATTTGTATGTAGTATTAGAGTATCTATTTGATAGTTTTGAGAGTTGGCCATGTACTTTCAATTTATGGAAATGGATCGGTTCATATTATAAGTGAACCCAGAGATGTAGGAATTACCAAACTCTGTTATCAAGTACTTGTCGTGAGTTGATTCTATTTGTGCATTCTTTTTCCATATTTTGATTAATCTTGTTTATTAATCATTATTGAATGCATAATTAGTCAAATATGACATATTAATGAAAAATTGAGAAATTTGAGGTTTGAGACAAATATGTATTAAAAGGTCAAATTAAGTTTTGTTTATTTAAATGTTTCAATAAATTGTGTGATTTGACTAAAGGATCCAAGGTAAACACTTTTGCACACTAGATCAGTGTAGACTTTATGGATCAAGTTTGGTATTAGAGTAGTTAGTGTGTTGGGATAGCATCTGATTATATGGATTTGATATCAGTTGTATTTAGTTTAGTTTTTCATAATATTGTAGAATTTTTGGCCTTATTGATATTCAATTTGTAGTGTGTAGTTTGTGAGATTAGGTTGTTTGCAATAAATAAGAAGCCATAGACAAAGCCTTAAAAAGAGAGAGGTTTGATGAGCTTCAAGTGATTAACCAATAGATCCAAGAAGATAATGCTTTCTTGAGAGCTTCATTTTACTCCTTGGATGAGGAGATTGCTTGCTTGAAATCTAAGGTACAAGCCAAAGATAATCTCTTGGCACAGATGCAGAGTGCAGAAAGACACAGTCCTTGACACTACAGATGTAGGCACTATGATTGATGAGTGCACTATAAGTCATTCATCTTGTAATTCTTTTCACTCAATTTTAGATGTTTCAGATATTGCTTTTAGTAGTTTTTCAAAACACACTAAGGACATTGGATCTAAACTATTATTGAAAATAAGATTTGATGGAAGGGGTCTTGGTAATAATGGTTAAGGTATTGCTAACCCAATAAAGGTAGAGCATAGATATTTCCCTATAGGATTGGGTTACATTAGTGAGAAATTGGATGTTAGAGAGAGTTCCTCCATTGTTGAAAGAGTACAAGCTTCTGAAAGGCTAATGTTCAATGCCACTAGCAGAGCAGAATTCCTCCCTATGAAGGAATGATGAATGGTGTGAGAAATCAGGGAAAAGAGGTATCAAGATTCCACCTCCTTATTCTTACATAATAAAAATCACCAATAAAAATGTGAATTCTAAGACTTTTGATTCACTTCTGCCATTTAAGAAATTTAGTTTTGATATTCAGAAGATGTTGCATTCTTTTCCTTATATGTTTTGAGGATTGAATAACCATTATGCTACATATTGTCAAAAAATAAAAGATTTACTGAAACAAATTGCAAGTGATAAATATCATTCTTGTACTGGCAAATGGGTGACCTCACCTAAGAAGAGGGATATTTGCACTCATTGTCGCATGAGTGGATATCCAGTTGAGAAGTGTTGGAAACTTTAACCATCCCACCATCTTGGTTATGGTAAGAAGAAGATAGTTTATAAACCTATTGATAAGGTAATTAATGAAGTTTTTGTTCAATCAACCCATGTAGATGTCAATAAATCTACTAAGAAAATTAAACACCCTAAATAAGAGAATCTGATAAAGAGGGTTAGTAAATAGTTTAATGATTTCATGATGTCATGATTAGTGGATTGATAATGCATTTATGTTGCAAAGTAATTTTAGGATCCTTGTTGTATGTTGACAAAGGACATATACCCATGCTTTGATATATGCATTTTGAAGCTACTATGGTGAGAACACTTTGAGGCAGGTTTATCATGCAAAAATTTTAATTCTCAAACTTATGTTTTGGAAAGATCTATTTTTGGAATCTCTAGTATTAGCTTTATGAGTTTCTTATTGAATTATTAAAGAATTTAACTCATTAATTAGCTTTGGAGATTTGACAGCATTTTCATAGGTTATTAGGTAGGATTTATCTTTTTTACAGTACTTATTTCATAATAATTATTATTTTTAGAATACATCTATTTATGGCATGTGTATGATTGGATGCATTGATAAGACCCATTAGGGAAATGTATTGCAACATGGTCACAACTAATATTGTATTTTATTTATATTAATAGAGTTGTCTTACAGTTGCATTGGTGATGATTTTAGTGTTTCATAGTTCACTGCTTATAAGATGTAATAGTGGGTAGATAGTTTGATATATTATGACCTTATTAGCAGTTGTAGGATTTAATATAACTCATGTCTTGTTTTAGGCTTTTTACAGTTTTGAGTTATGAATCATTTTTTTCTTCTATTATCTCTATGCTATGATTGGGTTCTATACTTAATATTTTGTAGAAGACCATTTAGCGATAGTAGAAGAGATCACTAGGCTTATCTGTGTAGAGGCTTTTTGAAGCCCTACAACAAAGAAGTCATTGCACCTTAGTTATGTGTAGAAGATATTGATGGCTATATAGTAGTAGAAGGTTTGTGAAAGATGTGATCAATCAGTTATTTCAATTATTTTAGGCATAGTTGTGAAACTTGAATAGACCGATAAGACCCATCAGAGTATCTTTAAAATTGATTGGTATTTCAATTAGGTACTAGCTTTTGGTGAACCAAAAGCTCCTAATGGGGAGGATTGATCTGGAGGTCAATTTAGATAAGGTCCTAAATCAAGCCAAAACCTATACCATTGTGAAGGGCCCATCAAGTGATTTTTGATGGTATGTGGAACTCCAAAAATAGAGCTCATTTGCTCCTTATGTAGTCAGTCAAAGTTCTAGTCAAAAAAGGTCAAGTGATCAACATTGGTCAAAACTAGAAAATTTAATGATTTTGAAATGTTTATGAACTACTTCTATGGTGTATAGCTTGTTGAGAGCTTTTTGACATATTTTATGATTTAAAAAATGGAGTCGGTATGTACAAGTTATGACCAATCAAAGTTATGGTCAAACCTGATGACATGGTAATAAAGTGATGTGGAAATATAGCTTGACCCAAGTCATTAATAATTATAAATTCCACCTTAGTAAAGGGGGATAAACATAAACCATCATAAATTGGAAAGTAATTATCACCCCATATTTTTACATGTAATGGATAATTTAAAATCCCATAAAAATCAGGTATGGGATAATTATAAAATTTATTAAAATAGATTGTGGATAATCATCCTAATCAAAAAAAGTGCACCCATAAAAATTTTATAAAGGGGCCAAAGGTGAATTTCAATTCATTCAAAAAAAAATTCAAAGCTCTCAATAGAGCTTAGAGTTGAGAGCCAGATCCAAAGAGCCAAATGTGAAGAGCTAAGAGCTAAGAGTCAAGAGCCAAAGAGCTATAGCTAGAGCCAGTTCCAGCCATATGTTGAGTGTTTGGATTTGAGGCCATTTGATGCACTTTGTAGTGCCTCAAAGTGAAGCTTTGAATATTGTGTAATGGCCAATATAGAGACCAATCTGCATATATCCTAAGTTTTGAAGGAATTAGAGATCTTTTCAAACTTTGGAGTAAAGTAAAGAGTTTTTCTAAAATCTACGACAGTTTCATCCATATGTAGATTTTCCTGATTTGAGTTCATTTGAACACTTTTTAAATCCTTTAAGGAGAATTTAGTTGGAGAAATTCAATATTACAAGATTGCATTGATGACAGTAAAGTAGAAGGTTTGTCCATAGGTTCTGAGACTTTCTGAATGTTTGTTGCTAATTTGTATGCAGTCTTAGAGTATCCATTTGATAATTGTGAGGGTTGGCCATATACTTGTAATTAATGAAAATAGATTGGTTCATATTATAAGTGAACCCAAAGACGTAGGCATTACCAAACTCCATTATCAAGTGCTTATCATGAGTTGATTTTATTTGTGCATTCTTTTTTCATATTTTGATTAATCTTGTTTATTAATCATTATTGAATGCATAATTCGTCAAATACAACATATTAATAAAAAATTTAGAATTTTTGGGTTTAAGATGAATATATATTAAAAGGTCAAATTTAGTTTTGTTTCCTTGAGTGTTTTAGAAAATTGTGTGATTTGACTTAAATATTCAAGGTCAACACTTTTGCAAACTAAATCAGTGTAGATTTTATGGATCACTTCCTATTTCACTTATAGATTGTCTCCTTTCATCATCTACAACACATGAAATGTCACTTATATATTTATAAAGGTAAGTGAAGGTACTTATTTGTATTTACTTACTTTCATTCATCAACATCTATTTCAACATTTCCCTTTTTGCTTTAGTGTTGCTATGTATCTTTACCAAAATACCATTTTGCATTACACTATTGTGACACATGATGAACTTTGCATGAGGCATAAGTATACACACAAAACTCCTCTTAGTTATATTTTATTCCCTCTTACTGTTAGATCCAAAACATTATGCACCAAACTTATGTTCATGTATCTTCCACTATCTTACAATCTCCTCCTAGAGCTCCCTTAGACTCACTACATTAGAGTTATCACTTCTAGTAGCCAATGCATAAATTTAAATAATAATGGTAAATTTTAGAAACACAAATCCAATCCCAACCCATGGAATCTTATATTACTAAAAATTAAATTCCAATATCACATTCCTATTAGTAAACACATCAATATTTCTCTATGTGAGTTCATCAACATGTATCATAATATGCAAGTCACTCTTATTGACTCTGATGATAATGAGCCCAATGAACTTCAAATTGTTTATAATAAAACTATATTACCAACCTAAATCTTAGAATGGATTCCCCCATTTATTTTACCATGAGATAGGACCATCCCCTTACTTGAATATGAAAATTAAAACCCACCCCCTTGTAATGTTAATGAAGCTTCTTATACGAAAGACTATTATGAATGCAATTAACTTGGGGTGGCCAAGATTTTCCATGATACATTATCAATTTCTCCAAGAAATTTTATCCACTCAATATGTCCATTAAATATACTTCTTGATGCATAGGAACCTTGGTATAAATGTCAACTTTGACTTCTTGACCTACCCCCTAGGCTTCTCAACCTTCCTACTAGCTTTTTTTTTCCTAATTTATTTCTTGTACAGAAAAAGTATCAAGTAGTTAAGAGATTTTTTCAATTTTTCTAAGGACCCTCTATTGGATTACACCTCTATGTCAATTTTCAAGGTCTAATTCCTCTTTTAGACCCACTTTTGTTGTAAGGTGTCTCCCTTGGTCCTCATGCAGCATAACACTCAGGATTCATGACATGGCTTAACCACCTCCCATGGATCTGTTAGCTCTATAAATTGTATCAGGAATTAATAGGTCAACCTTTTGGTGCAATGGCAATCATTGGGCCATCAATTGGTATAAGAGCCAAAGGTGTTGGGTTCGAATCCCTCGCTTGCGCTAAGGGGGATTTTTACAAGGTGTCACCCTTGGTACTCATGCAACATAACGATCAATTTTTTTGACATGGATTAACCACCTCCTATGGATATATTAAATTTTTGAATTGTATCAAGGATTAATAGGTTGACTTTTTGGTGCAACGATAATCATTAGGCCAAAAACTTTCTACCTTTAGGCCTTCTCAATTAGGTCTCCTTGAAGGCCTTGAACACTCAAACTTCTATAAACCATACCATTAGATCCGTAAAAACTATGAAACCATGTTATTAAATTAGATCACTTTGAAAATAGTCAGACTACAATTTTTTAGATCTTTTTAATGGTTTAATCTCTAGTTACAGGCAAAACCCTAATCTAGGGCTTATATACCTCTATCACAGCCCAAGAACAAAAACAAATTACTTGTGAACATTTTAAAAGGTTTATTTAAATTATGAAAGATTTAATATGTATATCTTAACCTCAATCAAGTCCTTATATCATTGGTTTACCTTTTCCACTTCACTGTTATGGTTTTCCAATTCAAAATATCCTTCACTGTGTAGGAAAAAGGACCTACTATAGGTTTTTACCTCTATAGACAATAAAAATATAATATTACAAGTAATAAAATCATAAAAACAAGTTCATAATATCACTAAGAACTTACCATAATATGTTGGATCACTTGAAAATCTATTTGATGTATCTTTCATTCATAACATAGAGCACACAGTCTGTGCAACAATGGCATGTTATAGGAAACAAGGTTGTTTACACTAAATTTCAAGAACCCAAGGATATCCTTGATATTTATTAGAACATAAATTCTAAAACAACATCACACAACCTTTAGACACATTTATAATGAATTTTCAATATAACTTGTTCACCAAAAGGAAACATACAGTCTACAAACAAAGCAAATATGACAAGAATAGGGGTCTGTATCCACCAATCTTCAAAATGATGTCTTTTTTTCTTTATTTCTTAAAATATTCATATTTAAAACATTCAACCAACCTCAATCCTTCAAAAAAATCCTCTTTTTTATTCATTTAACTTTTGTAACCAACTTTGAGGGGTCTTTTCCAATAGTTACAAGGCAAACTTTGAAAAATGACAATAATCAATGTTTGTTTTTTACACATATACAACCTTAGGCCCTTGACATAGATTAAAGGGGTCTCTAAGGATGTTTGAAACATGTTCAAAAACCTATTCCAATCAATTTATTACCCTTGAAAGTCCTACTACAAGCCAAAAATTCAAACTTTTGAAAAGCAAGTTATGGTAGGAAAACATAAAATTTTAATTTTAAACTACCTAAATGCAATACTAAGCTACCAATTTAAAAACTAAGGATTATTGGGGAATTTAAAATCCTTTAAAGGAATTTAAAAACCAAAACTAATGCAATCAAACCAAAATTTAAGATAAAATGCACCCTAAGAGTGATGCCCCTGCATCATACTCATAGAGAAAGAAAAAAGAACTCATGAAATGTTGTCCATGAGTGCTTCTAGAGTACTCCCATGTTTATGTATTTCATGTTAAATCATCCACATGGTATATTATACTAGGTGATTTTTCCATTTGACCAGGTACTTGAAATACTACTTGTCTCTAGTCCTCTTGATCACCTGCTTGTCTAGTATGCAATCCATCTTTTTTATCTTGGCTTTAGGAAAATATGTTGCCCAATTTGGGCCTATTATATATGAATCCTCTATTGTGTTTCCTCATTCTATCCCTTATTTTTAAGGGTACAAGTATTCAACATTTAATATAGGTGAGATACTTACCCCACTAGGCAACTCTAACTCATATGCAATGTTTACAAACTTTCTGAGAATCTTACAAGGATCAATATTTTTCATCTTCAACTTGTTGTATTCACCCCTTGGGTACCTTTCCTTCCTAATATGAGCCAATTATAAGTCTTCAATCTATAAATTCACTTCAAATATGCCTATTTCTTATATTTGTCAACACTAAACTCTAGGTGCTTCTTTACTTGTTCATGTACCTTCATCATTGCCATTGCAAACCATTCACCTTCAGTGCTTCTCTTGTCCATATGATTGATGTTATTAACCTCAAATACTCTTCTTTGCTGCATACCATATATTACTTGAAATGTGCTCATAGCAATGCTTTTGATGGTGTAGTCATTATAAGAAAACGATGCTTGAGGCAACACAAGATCGCACTACTTGGAATGGTCCTTGGATAAACACCTCAATAGGTTCCCTAATATTTTATTAACCACCTTAGTTTTCCCATTGTCTAAGGGTGGTAAGATAAATTTAAACTCAAGTTTGTGCCTATATTCTTGCAAAATGTTCTCCAAAAATGACCAAGGAACTTGGTATCCCTATCAGAAATAATGTTCATGGGCAGCCCATGTAGTCCCACTACCTACTTGAAAAAAAAATCCACATGTGTGGAATCATTAGTGGTTTTACATGATATGAAGTGTGCAATTTTATATAATATATCAACAACTACATAAATTGAATCAAAACCCATTTGTGTCTTATGCAATCCCATTACAAATTCCATACTTATGGATTCCCAAGGCCTATTTGGGAGTGGTAGGAGCTAATACAAACCTGTATTAGTGTGCTTACCTTTTGCCAATAAACAAATCTTGCACCTTTCCACATACCTCCTTACTTTTTCTTGCATTATAGGCCAATAGTAGTGCCTAGTGAGCAACTCCAATGTCTTGTCAAGCCCAAAGTGGTATGTCATGCTTCCACTATGCTTCTCTTGGATCATATTTCCTCTTATAGAACTTTTTGACACACACAACCATACTCTTTTGAATAGCAGTCCATTTTAAAGAAAAAAATATAACCACAGATCCTTGTTAAGTGTTCTTGATGCTTGCATGCATGGTATGCTTCATTGATGATCTGGGCAACAATTCGGGTGATGGGTCCACCCCAATTGATGATGAAACTTCTTGGAGCCATAACTTTTGCACCATATCTCCAATTGACTTGCCATTTGAACTGTTGGAAAGCTAATAATGAGGGGAATGTCATGAGATGTCATGGACCTCTGCTAAATGAATTTTGACCCCAAAAAAATCAATGAAAGTTCCTTAAATTTCAATTTTAGTAGTACAGTCTAAAAATAGTAAGTTTCTAAAAATAGTAATTCCTCAAATTTTGTATTGTTGTAAATCATGGAAGTCGAACCACTCAATCTCCCTCAATATTGGTGACCTTCCACATCCTCCTCCCACCTTCAAAACATGTATAAATTAAGATGTAACCCAAAATGGAAAGAAGACATCTCTTCTCAGAGATAAGCATATGTTTGGGTCTGCAAATTTTATCAATAAGACATCTCTTATCAGAGATAACATTATCTAAATTGTCTTGTTCTATTTTTTTTTGAATTATCTTTCAACCAAAGATTTTAAGTTTTGGATCACTTGAATTCTTCAACATCCTCATACATGTCTTTGATTCATTCAATCCCAATACTTTCTAACTGAATCTCATGCACCAATAAGACCATCATACTTAATGAATCTTCCACCTTATTGCTTTACCTTTGTTTATGCTTGATGGTGAAGGTGAAATTTTGCATGTACTCCACCCATTTCATGTGCCTTTAGTTCAGTTTGGGTTAATTAGATATAAATTTAAGTGCATAATTATCCATTTACATAATGAACTATTTTTACATGAGATAATGCATCCACTTCTTCAATGCTTGTGCCATTGCATAGAACTCCAAGTCATAATATGAGTACTTCTTCTTGGCATCATTCAACTTCTCACTGAAATAGGCTATAGTTCTGCCCTCTTAGCATAGTACAGCCTCTATTTTGACCCCACTTGTGTAGCATTCAATTTGAAACACCTTGTTGAAGGCTAATAATGCTAGTATTGGCTGCTCCATGATTATTTGCTTCAAGTATTGGAATCTTTTCTCTACTTACTCATTCCACACAAAATTTTTCTTGTCTCCCTTGATGGTGTCTATGATAGGATCACATATCCCACTAAAATTACTAATGAATTTTCTATAAAAACTTGCAAGACCATGAAAAATTCTCACCTCTCTTATTTTTCTAGGTGTTGGCCACTCCATGATTGCCTTCACCTTGTTCTTATCCATCTTCAACATGCCTTTTGATATGACAAAGCGAAGGTACAACAACTCTAATTTCATGAAATCACACTTCTTGAGGTTGATCAACAACCTCTCTTCTTACAACCTTCTCATAACCAACTTCAAATGGTGAAGATGCTCCTCCTTGTTATAGCTATATATTAGTATGTCATCCAAGTACCACTACAAACTTGGCTGTGAAATAATTTAGTACCTCATTCGTTAATCTCATAAAAGTACTTGGTGCATTGGTCAAATCAAATGGCATGACCAACCACTCATATAAACCTTCATTTGTCTTGAAATCAGTCTTTCACTCATCACCTTACCTAATTCTAATGTGGTAGCACCCACTTTTAAGATAAATATTGGAAAATTAGCTTACTCCACTCAATTAATCCATCAAATCCTCCATCCTAGGAAGAGGAAATATATATCTTATGGTGATCTTGTTTATAGACTTGGAATCAGTACAAATCCTCCATTCACCCTCCTTATTTGGCACCAACACTGTAGGCAGTACACAAAGACTCAAGCTTACTTTGATTATCCCTTTGTCAATAAAATATTGCACTTATATTTTGATCTCAACATTTTCTTTAGGGGCTATTTTATAGGCTACCTTATTATGTAGACTTGCTCCAAGTATAAAGTCTATATGATGTGTTATGCTCCTCATATGTGGCAATGTATTGGGAACCTCATCAACAACTATATCTGCATATTTATCCAACATATCTTGGATATCATGGGGAATCTCATTGATCTTTGTAGCTATCATAACAATCCTAGGCTTGACTACCAAATCAAATCCTAACTCTTCTTCATGCATGGCATTCAAAATTCCTTACCACGTACCAACATCATGTTGGAGCCAACTTGTTGATTACTCTCCTCGTCCTTCATAGGTAACAAGGTATGACTAAATCCATCCTTGATCAAGGTGTACATGTTCCTTCTTTCATCATGAGTGGTTTACCTATCATATTTCCAAGGCCTCCCAAGTAGCACATGGCACACATCCATTAGATTGACATCACAAAGTACTTTGTCCTTATATCTTCTAACTTGGATCACTACCTAGCTTTGTTCACTCACCAAGACTTGCAGACCCTTAGTCAACCATGAGACCTTGTATGATGTGGGTTGAGATGGTTTCTTCAATCCAATCTTGTTAACCATTTCTACTAAAACAATATTATCCATGCTTCCTAAATCTATGATCATTTTGTAACACTTACCTTGGTATTTTCAGGATGTCCTAAAAAGAGTCTTTCTTTGTGGTGGTTTTTTCTCTATGGGTGGATTTATAAACACCCTCCTCATGAGCAATGATTCTACCACTTCAAGATCTTCCATAAGTGATAGAGAGCAAACACTCTCTTCCTCACCTCCTTGTGTAAGATAATTTATCCCTTCATTTATTGGGCTTCATACTAAATGGTCCTCTGGGCACTCCCATGATTTATGTCCATCAAACTTATTTCACTTGAAACATCTTCTTGTAAATCAACTTGATCCTCTACCCATTGATACATAACCACCTTTGTTGTAAGGTCTCTTGCCTCTAAAACCACCATTTGAACTAGTGGGATGCTCTTGTTAATTTTTTAACTCTCCTTGATGGATTATTTATGAGAATCCTATGCCCCCTTGTTGTCCTATACCTCTAAAACTTATGCCACTTCCTCTACTTTTTTGATTATGTTTCCTATTCAACTTGTCTTCAGCCTTGAGTGCAAATTAGTAACACTCTTCTAGTGTTCTTGGTCAAATAAGTGTTAGTTCATCTTGTAGATCGTACCTTAGACTATTCACATACCTTGAAATATTTTATTTGTCTTCCTCAACATGTCCTAACCTAATGGTAGTAATATATAACTCTTTTGTATGTACTTTCATAGACATTTATTTTTGCTTCAAGTTTTTCAATTGTCTAATTAGGTTTGTCTCATAGTCACCTGACAAGAATTTTCCCTTGAGCTTGGAAGCCATCATATCCTAATAAGTTATCTTTTTATTTACCTTATTTCTTCTCTCATCTTGAGTAAAATATCACCATAATGAATCATGCCTCTTTAATTTGGTTCTTTAAAATTTAATCTTCTTCTCATCAAGTACCTCCTCATACTCAAAGTATTTGTCTAGTTCGTTTACCCAATCCATGAGTTCTTCTCCATCAAGACCACTTGCATAGGTAGGAAATTACACCTTTGGTTTAGATACCTAACCAATTATTACCTTTATGAGCTTCTTTATACCATGTTTTTTAGGTCCTTCAGTTGTTTCTTCTCCTTCTTCCTCATGAGCTTGTGGCTCATCTTATCTGTCACTCAAGTCCTCTGTTAGGACTCCTCTCCTTTGGTTTTTTTCTACTAAAATCAACCTATCATCCAAGATAACTCTAAGGTCCCTTATTTCTACCAATACAACATCTTAATTCCCTTGATTCCTTTCAACACCTCCTCTATTTATCCTAGGTGGCATCGTGATCCTTTCTCAAGTAATCTATCAAACAAGTACCTACTTCTCTCTCTTACAAAGAATATCCTTTCTTCCACTTGTTTTTAGGTGTCCAATATTGGCTCTAATACCAAAATAATGCAAATTAACCTTGGTATAAGTGTCAATTTTAACTTCTTGATCTATCTCTCTAGGCTTCTCAACCTTTATACTAGCCTTTTTTTAATTTTCTTGCTTGTATGGAAAAAGTACAAGGAGTTAAGAGATTTTTTGAATTTTTCCAAGGACCCTCACTTAAATTACACCTCTATGTAAATTTTCAAGGTCTAATTCCTCTTTTATACCCATTTTATACCTTTAGGCCTTCTCAATTAGGTCTCCTTTAAGGCCTTGAGTGTCAGACTCCTAGAAACTATACCAGTAGGTCATGTTTGGGTAGATATTTTACATGTAGTAAAAATTACCTAGACAATCATGAGATTAAATCCTCTTCATTTAATGGTGAAGCTCTCATATATTTATGTCTATCTATTTCAATTACTTACAACTTATAGTTATTCATAGAGTTTCTTGAGTTATTCTAATTGGGGGTATTACTTTAATCACTTCATTCATGAGCCATAACAAAGAGATTTTGCAACAAGTAGCTAATTCTAGGATTGTGAGTAGAGTTTTTAGATATATTTGAGGATAAAGAAAAGATTATAATGCTTGAGAAAGAAGAGAAATATAAGAAATGCACTTCACAATAAATAGTTTATAGAATTTAATGTGTTCATGCAAATAGATAAATATATAATTGTGATAACTTTTTTAACAAATAATCAAGAAAGCAATGAATTCAATTTAGATAAATAGATAACATAAAGTTTACCATTTTATCTTCATGAAATGCATAGAATGATTCTCATAGACACAAATTTCTCCAAAAAATAATCTTTCTCCTTATTCACTTTCATTAACATTCATACAAAATAATCTAATTATTAAACACAAAGTTTTAGATTTCTTAAACTTCTTGAATAATGGTTACATTTTCTTGCTTTCCAAAAATTATCATACCCAAGTATGCAGTCCTGTACTTATATTTATATAAAAAAATAATGTCAAAGATAAATAGGAGTTAACTTCTCCAATTCTCATGTGTTGTGCAAAAAGTTGGAGGTTGTTGAGTGGCATCCTCCTCAAAATTCTCATCTATGGCATGCAAAGGCTCGTGACATGTCAAATTTATTAGTTTTGGTATTTGGATTGAGAACAATTACTTTGCATGCAGCATAAAGTTTGCTCAAGTAATTCACTTTTACAAGATAACTTCAAGCAATGGCATTTAGCCAAATTACTTAAGTTTTACAATTTTACATAGTAATATATTTCAGCAAGTAAAATAGTTAATTTATAAAAGAATGAATAGGATGTGAAAAAATAAGAAGAAAGAAAAGAATGTTGGAAAGAATGGAAACAACAATTAATCCACTTCATGAACTTTTGATCTACATTTCTCTTTATACTTTATGTGTTGAGACATTATCAGGTTAATTGCTTCATCATTGGGCTTAGCCAATGCTTGTCTCTCTATCTCATATTTTAGCATTTCCCTTTCTTCTTTTTTGATGTAAGCTCTTATTCTATCAATTTTTGGCTGCAATCTCTTTATTTGTTTTTGACATTTCATCAATTCCTTCATAAATTTAGTTGTAAATGGAGTAGTAACCTTGTCTACCAACTATTTAAACTACTCATATAGCTGCTTGGATGTTCTTGGAACATTGTCAGACCAAATACTAGTAAGGCCAAAAAGACAATCTTCTAAATTCACTTTTTCATCACTAACTTCTTCTTTCAAAGCCTTCATCTCTTCACACATTGCTTCCAAAACATGTATTCTAAAAGCCAAGAGATATTCATCCTATTTTATCTTTTTCATGGATCCTTTTGGAGCAATCTTTTCCTCAATTAGTATTTTCTCATTCAACATACTTATTGTTTGTAGACTATCCAACTGCAATCTAGCAATCCAATTTTCATTTTCAATTTCCTTTATTATTGTCTTCAGTTCAGCTAGCTTGTTTAAAATGTCAGTATGAATTGTTGGAACTTTAGGGAAGAGTTTCTAAGCATTCTGATGCATATTTTCAATCCAATCATTAGTAGCTTTTGCTTTATCTCCAATTTCTTCTACTTTAGTGATCACCTACTACTCAATTAATTCCCCTAAAATAATAGACTATAGTGGAATAGATCTTACAACCTTAGCTATTATTTCACATAGTTCTGTATTTTGCTCCTTCAATTTAGCCTTAGTAGTCTTTTCTTCATCTAGCTTTTTAAAAAAAATATTTATTAGGGTTTGGGTGTCCTTCTTCAAACCCTCAGTAGTAACTTCTCCCAAAGATACCTTAACAACTGTTAAATCCTTTTTTGTAACTTCATTTTTACTCATCTCTTGTGGAGGAGTTAACACTTCTTCAAACTTTTGTCCTGAAGATTCAATCAACAATTTGGAAGTTAATTTAGTTTGTTTGGGCTTTTTACCTTTCTTATATAGATTCCTAAGTAGTTGTAAATCCATATCCACAAGATTTATCACTTCTTTAGCTTCTAGATAAATGTGCATATCTAACCAAGATAAAAATTCTATAGAAGTGGAAAGTTCTATATGGACTATCATCTACTGTTGATTATCCTTAGTTACTAATTCCTAAGAAGGAACTTCATGTGCATGAGTTTATTTTTGAATCTCTTTTTTTACTTATTCTTCAACTTGCTTTTCTATTTGTGTCACCTTATCGATATCTGCTTCTTTCTCAATAACTACCTCCTTCTCATTAAGTTTATCTAGAATTTCTCCTATTACTATTTCAAGTTATTTATCCTTCTCAGTCTCTCCCTCTTCTTCTACCCCAACTACTTCTCTTTGTGGTTCAACTTCCTCTCCTTTCTATGCCACTTCCTCAACATCTTCCTTATCAGGTTCAGATGCTTTTTTTAACTTTTCTTGTTGTTATTTTTGAGATGGAGTCTCTTCTTCAGTATTTATTTTTTTAGATTCCCTCTCAAGGGTGGGTTGTTCAATTGAAGGAAGAGGTGGTGATGAGACCGATGGATATGATGGAGGAGGAGGAGAGGGAGCACTAATGTCTTTTTGAATGGGATTCTTAAGAACTTTGGTGCTATAAAACATAGGAGGAGGCATTAGTATTGATGGATCTATGGTGGGTGTAGTGGGAGTTGGAATGGAAGGGGTGGTGGAGATAGTAGAAACAGTCATACTAATATAAGAAACCAATGGAGTAAAAAAAATTGGTTGAATAGCTTCTTTGTCTTTCACCACTGAATAAGTATCATCACTATTATTTTTAAACTTTATATTCTTTGTAGGTCCTTGGCTGATCTCTCCTTATACTATCTTTTTTCTATTTTTCCCTACACATGTGGTTTCTTTCATCAATTCCTTCATGCAATATCCTTTGTTAAAAAAACAATAGAATTTATTGTCAAAACGTTTGAAGTTCTGTCATAAATAGTCTTATCATAATCTTTACCAAAAATGATTATTGGAAGTGGGGCATTATCCCCTCTTACTATATGAAAAGCATCATCTATGACAACCCCATCATCTTCCATAGCCTCAAGAATTATTGATAAGTCAAAAGCACAGATTTGCTCAATAGATAATCTACTATTGTCCCTTCTCCTCACATCAAACTCATCTCTGAAATCAGTCCAAAAATCCTCAAGTGCTAAGATATGCATGTATTCTAAAGAAATTATGTTTTATGCCACCCCTCTACAATATAAGTTGATCTTAGACTCAAAATATTCCTGGGTATAATGATGATACATCTCTTTTTATACATTTTTGGCCTTATAAATGCTTGACAATGGTAATGACCAATGACAATGGGAAATTTAATGGCTACACAGTGAGATTTTGAATGCAAATCATGTAGTTCAACTAGTTTTCTACACAATTCCATGAAAATCCATTTGTCACATGGGTATCTGGGCAATTTGATAGGTGTTCCTAAGAAACCCCCCACTCTGATGTATGTAAAGTCAAGGAATTGAATTAAAATGCAATTATATTATGAAACTATGTCCCATGTTTCATCTGATACTCTTCTATGCTTTAGAACTATATTTAATTTGTAAATAAGCTCATAAAAGAACCCATCACTTACTACAATATTATTTTTGTAGTATTATGAAAAGACCAGTTGAGGATAAAATTCATATATTGGCACAGATGACAATGTGCCTTTTGTCCTTAGTCTTGAAAAGACTCCACTTGAAGCTACTACATACACAAAGTATGAGGTCATTTTGAAGTCAAAATTTTGTAATATGTTCCTCAACTATTGATCCATATTGTCACTTATCATTCTTGCCCACTCAATCCTAGATAAACTCCTAGTGACACCAATAGTTTTTATATAAGCATACATTCAAGGTGAGAAACATTTGGCATTCTTATCTCCATTAATTCTGAATAGTAATTGGAATATGTCATCTACTTTGTCAATGAAGTCTGATCTTACTATTTACTTTAGGAATCTTGAGGCTTGCTTTACCTTCTTCAAGTAATATATATTCATTATCTTAATACATTTTGATGTCTAAGTTTCCCATTGCTTATTAGTTTTTTCCATTATCATATCAATTACTTTTGGTGATGTTGGGATCTTTAGACAGTAGTTGAGATATTGAACACCCAATCTCACTACATTTCCAGCAGCATCTCTCACAGCCCTAGTAAGAGAGTCATAGTACTTGGCACATGTCAGCACAATTTTATGGAGTTGAGTTGAGCTTGGTAAAGTTGTAGCTTGAAAAATTCCACTATTGGTCATAACATGCATGAGTGGGGTATTAGCTATGGCCTTAGATGTCTCTAACAATTTAGTCACAAATGCATACCCCATGTCTATGTCACTTATCTCAGTTAGTTTGGAAATAATGCTTGATTCAATTGGGTACCCCTTGTATTCATACTTCATCTTAGGCTCCTGTGACTTGGTTTTTTTAGCTTTTGCTTTACCTTTACTTCTTGGTTTTGAAATATCCTCAAGTGCCAACTCTTAGAATTCTTCAATCTGTGTAGTTTGTACTTCCAATTTAGCTATTTCCTATTTTGATCTTCTTGATCTCTTTGATCCAAACATTGGCTCTTGCTAACTCTAAAGATCTTGACAAATGATTTTAAACACTTGTTGATTGCTCTAACTAGTTTAGAAAGTATTAGAAAATAGTTAACTTATTGCTCTTATAGTATCCATAAGCAAGCTTTAGGTTTTGAGTAGCTAGAAGTCTTGAAAAACTAAGTATCTTGCTTTTAAATAGTAAGGTTTCATAACCACAGATTGATCTAAAAATCACAAGCCTTAAGCATTTGGAAACCTAGATAGATCACTAAGAGTATATAGATAACTTTGGGTTTTTTATGGTCAATGACTTTGGGATCTTGTAGGTAAGTAACTACATTCATAAAACGCAAAGTAAGAAGGGAAAGGAAACCCAGGTAGGTCGATCTTTTGAGGGTTGGGGTTTCCTAGACCAATTACTTAGGATTAGAATTTTGGGTGAATAAGTCATTAGTAAATCAAGTTTATTAATAAAAGCAACTTAGGGTTGGAAACCTGAGTAAGCAGTGTTCTGAAGCCTAAGTAAATAGAGCTATAAAACCCATAGGGTGAGGCTCTTAAGAATCACATTTCTCAAGGGTAGTTGTTTGGTGTCGAGAACCTAAGTAAGCAAAGTAAATTGGAAAACCCAAGTAGGACATGAGGCCTGGTAAACCTGAGTGGGCAAGGTAATCTAACTACTAGGGTTTCTTGAAAGACTTGATTTTTTAGGTATTTTTTGCTCAAATCTTAACATGACAAAAAATTACAAATGTAATTTATGAATTTCAAAATACTTAATCATGCTTAAGAAATCAAAAGGCAAAATGGAATGAACAAAACCTAGCAGAGGAACATTCATGGTGACACAAGGAATTTGCATAGATAAAAATAAATAAAAAGATAAACAAAAAGCTATAAGAAGCACATGTGTGATATCTACCTACCTCAAGCATAAATGGGTCAAAGAAAAAGTGATTGAAAATGCTCCAGAGGATGAAATTGCATGGCTCAGGGTTTGCAGATATAGTTACTTAGTTGAATAACTTAGCTTCTAGGTGGAAATGAGGTGGAATTTCCTCAATATATAAAAAAATAATGTATTAATGACACATGTGAGAAGCCATGTAATCCCTTGATCTCTTTTAGATCAAGTTTTTGAATTACTTTACTTCTTATAGCCTTTTGAGTAGAGCACCCTTGTAAACCTAAATAGGTCTAGGTCAACGAGTAGCTCAAGTTTGTGAACCCACATTGTTTATCAGGTTCGTAAGACTAGGCAATGCTTATTAGATTTGCAATATTACTTTTCCTAGATTTAAAAATGCAATAAAGTTACTTAATAATTCTGATCTAAACTAGGAAGATTAGTTCAGGTTTATGGGATAACTTTACTTCTTTTCAATAAGTAAAGTAGTTTAGAGAACCTGATTTACATTATGAATGAGTTAAAGCACTTTAGCTTCTTTGATATGCTAAAAGAGATGAGTAAATGGATTTTTACTAATGGATTTAAGTAATTATTTTCAATCCTTTGGAGTGACTAGGAGCAATTAGGGAGAGTAAGAAATCAATCACAATAATTACTAAAATCTAAAGTTTTTATTCAAAGGACCAATTCAATAAGTGCAACTGACTCACATAGGACAAAATTGTAAAATTTTCAAAAGGGGTATCCCAAAATTTCAAGTGTGAAATGTTGGGGACACTAGGTTCATACAATCTCTAAAACTATGTTATTCAGTTAGAGCACCTTCAAAATATTCAGACTACAAATTTTTAGCTTTTTTGGATGGTTCAATCTTTGGTTATGAATAAAACCCTAATCTAGGGCTTATATACCTCTACCACAGCTTGAGAGAAAAAATAAATCATTTATGAACATTTTCAAAGGTTTATTTGATATATGAAATCTTCCATAGGTCTGCATTAACTTCACTCAAGTCCTTTGACCATTGGTTTACCTTTTACACTTCATTGTTATGGTTTTCCAATTCAAAATATCCTTGACTATGTAGGAAAAAGGACCTTCTACAGGTTTGTACCACTATAGACAACAAAAAGACAATATTCCAAGGAATAAAACCATAAAAACAAGTTCATAATATCACTAGGAACTTACCATAATATATTGGAGCACTTACAAATCAATTTGATGTATCTGTTTCTACTCTAGATTCACTTTTCACATTCAAGAAAGGGAAATGAGAAACTAAGAAGGAAATGGACGAGGGTTTGTATGTACCCGGATTGTAGACATGTGCACCAAAATTCAAACATTGTGAGAACTCCTCTTTGGTTGTGGAGGATGACACCTGAAAGAGAAAACACTAAGACACGAAAAATGTTAGATGACAAAAGGGTGGACTGCCAAGCAAGAGCTTGGTCCTAGAAGTGCAAAGGCTTCTTGGGGGATGACAGTCCACTATTAAAACAGAATGTTAATCAGAAACAGAAAGTGATAAATGATAAAAGATAGAAAGAAATAACTGAAAGTAAAAGCGTACCTGTTTAGCAGCAATCTACTTTGCACAGTCGCCGACGTCGGTGATATTGCCGACGTCGATCAGGAATGTCGCTGACATCGGTTAGGCTGCCGACATCGATAGGGGAAATGGATGAGGTCGGCTGGGGCAATAGTCAGGGATGAGTTACAGGTCTGGTCTTGGTCTGTAGAATGGATTGAGGCTTCGTCTGAGGGTCTGAGGGTCTGTGTGGGATTCAGAGGGACTGTTTGGGTTCTGAGGAGTAGTATGAGGGTTTATGCAGAACTGGTTGGGCAGAGAGGACTGTCGGGAAAGTGACTAGCTGGAACCAGAAGCACAAAGGGGGATGAATGAGAGGCAGGGGTCTGAAAAGGCTTTTCAGCCTCTCAGGGATAGACAGGGAAGGCCTAGGCAGTAGTTAGCTAAATAGATAAATGTAGATAAGAAATGAAATGGAAAACAACACTATGCTTACCTCTTGCTTACTGGTTGGAGAATGGAGAACCCTGTTGTCAGAGCTGTTGAAGAACTTGCAAATAGAGCTGTTGCTTGGAGCTGCTCTGCAAGGTACCTGCCGCTGTTGGGGTTGCTGTGTGAGAGGGAGGAGAAGAAAATATGAATGCAAAAACATCAAGAGAGTTTTGTTTGCGGGGGCGGAGAGAATGGTTGCAAAAAATAGTTTTGAAGGCTGCCGACACCGGCAAAACCACCGATGTCGACCGCATAATGACCGACATCGGCGGCAGAAAAATGGGAATAGAGGCTAAAATTAGCCTCTGTCTGTTCTTGCATGCTGCCGGGTCAAGGGGCCATGGGAAAACGGTCGAGAAAGGCATAAATGGACGCAGGGGGAAGGATAAAGGGGAGATTTGGGCAATAAAGGCTAGGAGAGAGGTGGGGGCATCCAAGGAGGGGTTCCAAGGTGGCATGGGTGAGGTGGAAAGGGGGAGCAAATTAAAATGTTTATTTATTTTAATTTTAAAAATGGAGGGGACTAGGACAAGTGCTAGGACATAGACTAAGGGGGCCAAGGGGGGATGATGACCTAGGGGGTAGACACAATTTTAGTGTCTACATTTGCCCCTTTTTGTCTTGTTGGTTGTTCTTGACGAACTGCAAGACAAAAATAAGAGTTGGTTGCCCTAGGTATGGGATGAGGGGTCCCCCCCTCAAAGCGAGAGTCGAGGGAAGGAAACTTGAGATCGAGTGTCGATTTGACAGAGAGATGGATAGAGAGAGGGCGAAGATTGAGTGTGAACGCTGCAAAGGGTGGAATTGCACGTATACCACACCACGGGATGGTTAGGTTAAATTGTCACAGGTCGAGGGTCAAGGAGTGCCAAAATTGAAATAACCAGGCCCCAGCATTTGGTCGTAGCTAATCGGGTTATTCAATCTAAGCTGAAGCTCCAATGGTCATCGTGGTCCAGGTATCCTAGGCTCAGGAAGTGCTCCTGGAAACACGAAAATGTCACAAGTAGTGGGGATCAACCGGCTTGCGATCTTATACTTGTGAGGGGTCAAAAATAGTCTGCGCACAATTTTTGTAACCAGTCGTGAGGTAGCATACATGCAAAAACAACCAAGGCAACGCTTGTCTTAGAAGTGGTCATAGTCAGAGGAGATAGACATGATCTCCAATGGTCATTAGTCGAGGTGGATGGATGGACGAAAGAATGTGGCCGAGCTAACCTCAGAAGACATCGTGTGATTTGAGTGCTGCCTACATAACCCTTGTGTGAAGGGCCTCAGGCCAATGTAGTTCTCTCAAAAAGGGAGAAAAGGGTCAAAGGGATGGATTGGTCTTGGTCGAGGTCAAGGTCATGGATTGGTTTTTGGACGAGGTCATGGTCATGGTCAAAGAAAAGAAGGTTTGTTCATCAGAGAGATGAACAAATGAGGGTGGTCGAGGTAACCCCAGAAGATGTCATGTCATCTGAGTGCTGCCTACATAGCCCTGGTCTTAGGGCCTCAGACCAATGTAGTTCAGACGAAGGGTCTGAGTGGTAGATAGGTGGTCAAAGTGGTCGATAGACTGGTCTTGGTCAAGGTCAAGGTCGAGTGATGAAGAAAAAAAGAGGTTTGTCCATCTGAGAGATGAACAAACAGGATGGTCGAGCTAACCCCAAAAAATGTCGTGTCAACTAAGTGTTGCCTACATAGCCCCGGTCATAGGGCCTCAGACCAATGTAGTTTGAACTAGTTGAGAAGATTGGTCGATGATTGGTTTGGTCATGTGTCGAAATGATGAGGAGAAAAAGATGTTACAGCCTTTTACAAATGATGTATTCTATAACATTGGTCAAGGGTCTTTCATCCCTAGCAATTGTCCATAGTCATGATGGATGTATGCTAAAAATGAATTGAGGTCTATTTATACTTTAGCAAGTATTGGTTTATGCTTAACATAAATTGTGTCTAGTTGATAGTTTCCATGTGTATTGGTGTCCATAGAAACTATGTGAAAAGGACTAGGACGATGTATGATGTTGGTCTGAAAATGTTGGGTTGGCTTGGTTTGAATTGGTTGGGTTGGTTTGACAAATGATTTGGTTGAATGTGACCAAAGTGCAAAAGAAGTAAAAGGCATAATGCTCTTTCATTGACAAGGACCAAAATGATGGCATGGACAGGGGTTGTTAGAACAAAAGCCCGGTTTATGCATCACATCGTTGACCAGGGGTTGATGCTAGAGAAGTAATCGAATCACTTGACGTTAAGTGAGCTCGAAGTCCCTTGAGTATGTTGGGGTGATAGGTTGAATATGTGATATGAGAGGATGGGGTAACCCCTTTTGTGGCAGGAAGAACCTTGCCCCTTTTATAGGTGACCCAAGAATGACTATAGGCATGTCCATGACTTGATAGCTTGTCAGTCATTTTTTTTTTTATTGGGGACTGATCGATGCGAGAAGTCCACATAGGGATATTGTTTTGCTTTGTGGTCATTTGTGAAGCTGATCGATGTAGGAAGCTTCTAAGAAAGTACTATTTGTAGCAAGATTTAGTCATAGCCATCCTTCGAGGGAGTGGTCTATATTTTTGCTTTATATAAGTTTGAATAGCTGTCTTTCGAGGGAGCAGTCTATTAGCTACAGCAATGATAGTACAGCTGTCTTTCGAAAGAGCAGTCTGCCTTTTGATTTTGATTTGGTGACCTTGGATATGTTTTGATATCTCAATTCTTTTTATTTTTTTGGATAGAATTTAGAGTCATGGACAAGACTATAAAAGTTTAAGGGCTCCCTTTTAATAGGACAAAGCATCCATGCGTCATAAAAAGGTTATAAAAGATTTGTTTAGGGGAATAGGGTTGAAAGGAATGAGGATTAAGAGGATGGAGATTGCTCAAGGGACGAGCTCAAGTTAAATGTCAAGTGGACGAGTACTCGACTAGCAGTAGAATGGTCGCAGATGCAACGCATTGAGAGGCTCAGGTTTTGGCCGTCCGTCAAGAGAAGACAGATGATAAGTCCCTGACTCATACTTGTGCGTGATGATGAAAGATCTGAGCCAATTAGGGGCAAACTTGCCTCGTTTACTTCACTCCATATTGGTCACGTGTTGATTGATGTTGGACATGAAGTTGGTTGATATGTTGTCAGATTATTTGGTTGGTTGATGTTTGGTTATTGCTTGGTCAATGGTCAGTCGAATGTTTGGTCGAGGTTATGATAGGTGCTATAAAGTCAAACTCCCCCAGTCATTTTGAGGTAGGAAGAATTTCTACCACTCAGTGTGGATGATCAATGGGATGGAGAGAAGGAGAGCCTAGGTACCCCACCTGGTTGATTGATTTAGGGGACCCAAGCGAATGACATTTAGGCAGTGAAAAAGTTAGGAGGATGGAAATCACCGACTCCGTAGGTGAAGGAGGAGGAATGGGTGAGCTTGGAGGAGATTGGTCAATGGGTGACTCGGGATAAAGGTCTGAAGAGGCCTGAGTGGGGTCGTGGTATCACAGGCCATACCGTTTCTTGGCATCGTCATCGTTGAATGGTTCGATAGGCTGATGGGAGCCTTGCTCATAGCGCCCGAAGCTAAAACCCTTTCATGCACACCTGTAAAGATAAGTGTGTGCAAAGGCGGGGTTGCCAAGAAACGAGAAGTCTGAGGTGAAAGGTTGGGGTGAAGAGAGGGGATTGCCATTAGTAGGAGCTTGAATGAGCCCCCCATAGACAAGGTTGGTTCGGAGATGAGGAGGACCATAAGGCACGATCATCTCGATTCAATGGTCGTAATTGGGGCTGAGATGAAGGCGTCCATACTCTTGTGGAGTTTAAAACATGTCTAAATTCAGCAAGCGATATTCCCCAAGTGAAAGTCGCTGAAAGATGTCTTTCAAGGGGTCCTTGGTAGTCGCTTGAAGAGGAGGGGTGAGGGCGACCGTCGGTTGCGAACTAGTTGAAGCTTTCGCGGATGGAGGTGGTGCCAGGGTTGATGGCTTGATAGGAATGAGGACGTCATTTGGATGGTAGGTTGTGTTATAAGTTTTTAAGGGTGAAGGGTCAGCGAGAATGGTGTGGACTTGCCCGTCATGCTCAAATTTCACACAACGGTGCAGGGTGGAGGGGACACAGGCCATGGCGCGGATCCAAGGTTGGCCTAGCAACATGTTGTATTGAAACTCTCCTTCGATGATATAGAAGAGCTCTAAGACTGTGCGTGGACCAATGCAAATGTGAAGAATGACTGTGCCAATGGTCGTGGCGGTGGTGTCATTGAAGGAGCGCAAGATTGCGTCAGTTTTAGAGACGCAATTCTTGGGAAGAGCCAACTGATCAAAGGCATGGGTGGAGATAATGTTGATGCTAGCACCTCCATCGATCATAACATGTTTAATGCGTGTCCGATCAACATAGGTAGCGATGAAGAGGGCGGCATCCTGATCTTTCGTGTTGGATGTGAGAATCTCAAAATTGTTGAATGTGATGGAGGCAACAGGAGATAAAGAGTGGACGAGGGCAGCGAGTGGTTGGGGGTCCTCGGGTTGGACCTCCACTGTTTGTAAGGCTCGGATGAGAGCTTGACGATGCTGAGGTGAGGTTTGGATGAGGTCATAAAGGGACATCTTCACAGGCGTCTGGTGAAGTTGTTTCAACATGGAGTCATGAATCAGCCCGAAAGAGGAAGAAGAAGGCTGAGATGCACCAAGGATAGAAATTTTAGGCTTGGGCGCTAGAGGTGGTTTGATGAAAGGGTAGGTCCAAGGAATGGCAGCTTTTTCTTTCACCTTGTCCTTTTGTGACCTAGTGGTTATATGGATGGCATTGATTTCAAAGATAGGAGGTGAAGAAGGGGCCATGGCCTGCTAGTGAGATGTTGATGTGGTTGAAAAGGTTGGATGGGAAGGTGTCGAGGGTCGGTCAAGAGTGTCCTAAAAGAGAAGAGTGTCCTTCTCCATATAACGGTGAATGATGGTCTTGAGGGCACAGCAAGTCTCGATATCATGTCCTGGCATACGATGGTATAAGCAAATCTTCCTGTCATCGAACCAGGAGGGCTTGGACTCGAGAGGTTGGAAAGGCCTGATGGGTGGAAGGGTTATGCTGGAAGTCTTCAAAATTTGGTGCAATATCAATGAGTATGAGCCCACTAAAGGGTCCGTGCTAGTTGATGTGTGTGATGCCGGTGACTTTTGCTTAGGCAGAGTTGGAAGAAGTTTCCGTACCACTTTTTGGGTTGATGGTGCGGTGACAGGCGGAGATGGCTCTTTCTTCGTGAGAGGTACCACCTTTTTAGGAGAGGGTAGGCTGGAGGTAGGCAAAGGAAGCAAAGGAGGTAACTGGTTTTGATTAGAGGTCAGAGTGGGAAGGACTCTGGTCAGGGTCGAAGGATGGGGGCCCAAAATGGAAGGTAATGGTGACGGGAGAGGAGGCGTTCGCTTTTTTGGTCTAGCAGTCTTCTTCGACTTGGTTGGAAGACTACTATTGGTCGAGGTCTGGTCTAAGTCCACCTTCACTTGCGGGTGAGTGAGGGTAGAGACAGGGCGAACGCTAAGTGACTTGATAGGATTAGATGGGGTAGATGCAGGTTTAGAAGCGAGAGTCTGGTCTTTGTTGAGAGTCTTGGGAGATTCTACCTTGGGAGGATTGGTAGCATGAGACGAGAGGGCACAGGCATGTTGAAGAGCTTTAAGACGCTCCCATAATACCTGATGCTCTACTTTCCTTGAAGGGAGAAGTCTGATTTTCTCCACTAGTTAGAAAAATAGTTGAGAAGATGTTGGATGAGGTTTAGGTCCTTGAGAAGATGTTGACGGTTGTGGGGCTGAAGATGAGATGGGTGTAGCAGTCTCAAACCCATGGCATGATGAAGTCGTGACAGATTCATCCTTGGTTGGAGATGAAAGAGAGGAGAGTTCTTCCCTGGGTGGAGAAGAAACTAGAGAATGAGGCTCCTCAAGCGGGTAAAGGGCAAGGATGATGGTGCCCTCCACTTACGGTCGAGGAGTAGGAAGGGTTGGGTCCTCCATAGGCAGCAGGAAGGAGGATGGTGAGATCGGTGGTGCCGATAAGGTTGAGGCATCCTCTGAGATGAGAGAGGTTGACAAAGAACTAATTGGGGAAAGAGGTTCATCCACACATGATGGACTGATAGATGGACTAACCTCTTGAGATTGGTCGGGGATGAAGGGCGAGACCGTATTGACTATTTGAATGTTGTGTTCATGAGTGTCGTCAATCAAGGTCTGGACATTGTTTTGGGTCGGTGGATGATTAGGGAATGGTTGCTTGAAGATGTCGATGCCCTGATTAGGGGGTGCATTGGGATTGTCTAGGACAAGGTCACCCTTTTCAAGCATGTCTTGGATTATGTTTTTAAGGGTTTTGCAGTTTCCCGTGTCATGTCCTTTAACATGGTGGTAGTTGCAGAAGTCATTTTCCCTATACCACGCAGGGATGGTGCGTGAGGGATCAAATTGTGGAGGTTGTCGGATCTGGGAGAGATTGAGAACCCCCTGTTTAACAAGTTTTTCCAGCACAGATGTGTATGATTCTCCAAGAGGAGTATACTGTCATTGTACGTATCTCTGCTGGAATTGGTGGGTGGCGCTCTGAAATGTGGATGGCTCAGGATGATTGGTTGAAAGTGAAGAGGATGAAGGTCTAACAACCACAGTGTTAGCTGAAGCTTTAGACTTAGGATTGGATGATTAAGGTTTAGAAGAAGAGGAGTCATTGGTCTTAGAGTTGGGATTCTTGCTCTACAACTTGACTTTATTCTCCTCGATGGCACGTAATTCAAGTTTGTGGGCCATCGTGAAGGCTTCATCGAAGGTGCGAAAGGTCTGAACCCGTAAGGTGGAAGAAATATGTTTGGCACAAAATTGGGAGAAAAGTTCAATAAGTTCGGGTTGGGGTAAGGAAAAGGAGAGTTGATTGATGAGGCCTCTCCAGCGAGAAATAAAGTCAGCTATGGATTCGTCCTCGAATTGGCGAATAGAATAGAGGTCTGTGATCGAGACCTTCTTGGTGATGTTGATGGAGAAGTGATCAAGAAAGAGCCGGGCCAGCTGTGTGAATGTGAAGAGGGAATGGCTGGCAAGAGAGCTATACCAATCAAGCGCAGCACCAGAGAGAGACATAGAAAACGTGCGTAAAAGCAATGCATCATCATGGGCAATAAGGTAACAGGCATGTCTGAATGCCTGTATGTGCTGTTGTGGGTCTTCCTTGCTTTGAAAGTGAAAAAATTTAAGAAGTTCCCATTGGCTGGGATATGGCCTGATCGGGATAGAAGGATGAATGGGCTCATTGCAAATTTGCTCGTATGAGAGAGCATTGCGTGAGCCAAAAATAGAGGTCTCTAGGCTAGACATCTTGTCCATCAGCATTTTGATGATATCTGCTGACAGATTGGCAGGTGGAGCACCCCCTAGGTTGTAGGGCACTTGGAAGAGGCTAGAGGAGGCATACGATGTAGTTGGTTGTGCCTGTAAGGGCACAATGTAGGGATAACTAGTTGTAGGGATAGAAGAGGAGAATAAGGGTGGTTGGGTAGAAGGCATGGCTAGGCTCGATGTTGCCACGGGAGGTTGGATTGTGGTAACAGGGGCCAATGGATAGGTAGCCACCCTGGTGTTGATAGGGGCCAGGGTAGGCAGAATAGATACAACCAGATTTTGGAAAGGAGTGGAGAGTGGTTGAGTGGGTTGAAGTTGATAGGGGGCCGAAACCCCGATGGAAGTGGGCCCAAAGATGGAGGGAGAGGCCACACTTGGAAGGTTGGTCAAGGTCTGGTCATTGGTCGAGGTGATAGCTTGGGTATCTAAAGGTTGAACTACGGATGCTGTCGATACGGCCGCAGTCTTGACAAGAGAGGTCGGCATTCTGTAAATCGGATTTCCCAAGGAGTCTCGCATTCAGCTATGTGTGAGATAGTGCTGCAAGGCTTTGACGTTGAGGTCCAAGAATCGTGCAAAATCTTGGTCCCCTTTTGGGACAATAGGAGTCTGGGGCAGGGTTGGGCGAGTAAGAGTTCTTTCAGTCTCTGAGTGGAACTCCATTATAGGGCTAGTTATGGACGGGGTAGATGGAAGCGGTTGATGCCTCGCGTGGTTGACTAGAGCCTTGGCTTGACTGTGAGTCAGAACCATTCAAGGAATGAAAGGTCAGGTTTCAGAAACTGTGTTTTCTCAATTTCAAAAACTCAGAATGGGGTTTTGGCAAAAAAAGGGGCAGGTTTTAAGGCTGTTATTTTTGGAAAAAAAGGACTGTGATAGTGATCGACATCGGTTGAAAAATGGATGTCAGTGATAACAATGGCCGACGTCAGTCAGATAACCAATGCCAGTGAGAAAAGGTTGCCAACGTTGGTGGTAAAACCGATGTTGGTGACTGTGGTTTCCAGAAACCCAAAAGATTTTAGAGTTTTTGGAAAAAAGGAAGAAGAACGTCCTCACTAGCTCAAACAAGCAGATGGAAACAGAAAAATAGAAGAACACAAGCAGGTCCTAAGCGTTAAATCCTAAGAATCAACTTTTAGAATCTTGTTGGCTTATGCCTTAAAGTGATGTTTGGGAGGTTGGCTGTTAGAATGGGTCCTAGAAGAGGTAGTCTATGGATGGTTTTAGGTTTTTTTAGGTGCTCAAGAAGTCTGGGTTAGGTTCCGTACATGGCTTGGTGCTAAGGAGCAAGCTCCCCTCACTTCATGAGCCCAGTGATAAGCTAGTCTCGCTTAGCCAAAATATACTTTTCCTAAAGATTAGACTCTGCTAGAGAATAGAGTGGGCTTTCTTGTTAGTGATGAAATCCAAGTAGGATTGTCGAGATGGGTAAGGTATCCGCTGGGTGATGAAATCCCAGTCGGGTCTTATCTCAGGTGAGTTTGATGTTTGATTTGGTGCAAGTGGTTCGGTTGTGTAACATAAAGTGGACTACGATTAATTCAATATGTGGTTATTAATTACTAGGTGTAGACTAAGTAATGCAAGCAAGCAGAAATGATATGCAACGTGTTTTAAGCCCAAGTCGAAATGTTGAGTTTGTATGAAGACAAGTTGAGAAAGGGTTGAAGAATATGACTTTTGACTAGTTTGAAATGCAAGAAAAGAAAGAAAAGTTTTTTTTATTCCTGCTTATGATGTCGTTTAGAAGAGAAGAAAGAGGTGAAAAGGGAGAAACCTAATGCACCTATATGAACGGAAAGAAAAGAAACCCAAGGAAGACCCTAAGGTCCCACCGGGCGTGCCAGAATGTTTCTACGCTAGATTCGCTTTTCACATTCAAGAAAGGGAAATGAGAAACTAAGAAGGAAATGGATGAGGGTTTGTACATACCCGAATTGTAGACGTGCACACCAGAATTTAGACATTGTGAGAACTCCTCTTTGGTTGTGGAGGATGACACCTGAAAGAGAAAACACTAAGACACGAAAAATGTTAGATGACAAAAGGGTGGACTGCCAAGCAAGAGCTTGGTCCTAGAAGTGCAAAGGCTTCTTGGGGGATGACAGTCCACTATTAAAACAGAATGCTAATCAAAAATAGAAAGTGATAAATGATAAAAGACAGAAAGAAAGAACTAAAAGTAAAAGCGTACCTGTTTAGCATCAATCTACCTTACACAGTCACCGATGTCGGTGATATTGTCGGCGTCAGTCAAAAATGTCACCGACGTCAGTTAGGCTGTCGACGTCGGTAGGGGAAATGGACGAGGTCGGTTGGGGTAATAGTCAGGGATGAGTTACAGGTCTGGTCTTGGTCTGCAGAATGGACTGAGGCTTTGTCTGAGGGTTTGAGGGTCTGTGTGGGATTCAAAGGGACTGTTTGGGGTCTGAGGAGTAGTCTGAGGGTTTGTGCAGAACTGGTTGGGTAGAGGGGACTGTCAAGAAAGTGACTGGCTGGAACCAGAAGCACAAAGGGGGATGAATGAGAGGCAGGGGTCTGAGAAGGCTTTTCAGCCTCTCAGGGACAGACAGGGAAGGTCTAGGTAGTAGTTAGCTAAATAGATAAATGCAGATAAGAAATGAAATAGAAAACAACACTATGCTTACCTCTTGCTTGCTGGTTAGAGAATGGAGAACCCTGTTGTTGGAGCTGTTGAAGAACCTGTAAATGGAGTTGTTGCTTGGAGCTGCTCTGCAAGGTACCTGTAGCTGCTGGGGTTGCTGTGTGAGAGGGAGGAGAAGAAAATACGAATGCAAAAGCGTCAAGAGAGTTATGTTCACGGGGGCAGAGAGAATGGTTGTAAAAAATGGTTTTGAAAGCTGTCGACGCCGACAGAACCGCCGACGTCGGCCGCATAATAATCGACGTCGGCCACAGAAGAATGGGAACAGAGGCTAAAATTAGCCTCTGTTCATTTTTGCACGCTGCTGGGTCAAGGGGCTGTGGGAAAACGGTCGAGGAAGGCATGAATGGATGCAGGGGGAAGGATAAAGGGGAGATTTGGGCAATAAAGGCTAGGAGAGAGGTGGGGGCATCCAAGGAGGGGATCCAAGGTGGCATGGGTGAGGTGGAAAGGGGGAGCAAATTAAAATGTTTATTTATTTTAATTTTTAAAATGGAGGGGACTAGGACAAGTGCTAGGACATAGACCAAGGGGGCCAAGGGGGGATGACGACCTAGGGGGTAGACACGATTTTAGTGTTTACAGTATCTTTCATTCATAACACAGAGCATACAGTCTGTGCAACAATGACATGTTACAAGAAATAGGGTTGTTTACACTAAATTTCAAGAACCCAAGGATCTCCTTAATATTTCTTAGAACATATATTCACAAACAACATCAAAAAACCTTCAGACACATTCAGAATGAATTTCCAATATAACTTGTTTATCAAAAAGAAACATAAGTCTATAAACAAAGCAAATATGATAAGAATAGGGATTTATATCCACCAATATTCAAAATAGGGTCTTTTTTTCTTTATTTCTTCAAAGCTTACTCTTTCAAACATGAAACCAACCTCAATCCTTAAAAAATATACTCTTTTATATACGTGTAACTATTGTAACTAACTTTGAGGGGTCTTTTCCAATTATCACAAGGCAAACTTTGAAAAAATGACAATAAATAAAGTTTGATTTCTACACATATGCAACCTTAGGCTCTTGACATAGATTCAAGGGGTCTCTAAAGATGTTTGAAACATGTTCAAAAACTTATTCCAATCATTTTATTACCCCTACAAGTCCTAATACAATCCAAAAATTCAAATTTTGAAAAGCAAGTTTTGGTAGAAAAACATAAAATTTGAATTTTAAACTACCTATATGTAATCCTAAGCTACCAATTTGAAAAATAAGGATGTTTAGGGAATTTAAAATCCTTTCAAGGAATCTCCAAACCAAAACTAATGCAATGAAACCAAAATTCAAGACAAAATACATCCTAAGAGTGATGCCCCTACATCACTTCCAATGACCATTATCAACAACTTAAAGACACATATAATACTTCTTCATTGTATGATGTTGATTATGTCATTTCCCAAGCCTAATCACTAAAATTGGATGTACTTCATTATAAAAATACTCTTATTAGAATACATGATTTTAACCGAGATGTTCACTTAGTCCACTGTACCCTTCACTTCAATCTATTCTACTAAATAAATAAAAGGAATAGACTAGGGATATGGATACTTACCTTTGGTGGAATAGTTGGTGCCTCACTCTACCCCTTTGTCTCAAGTGGCACTTTGTAAAAATTATTGTAGGTTGAAAATATAAAATGAGTGAAGAATAACTATATATCTTTAGTTTGGGACTCCAAAGACTGGGACACATCCTCAACATGACTCATCCTATTGAACTTCAAATACCATAAGCAAGACTAGACCTCGAAGATAATAGTCTAACTTCCAACTCCTTCACTACTGAAGATCATAAATATGAGTGAAATAAAAGTAGATAAATGTATTATATGGTTGGAAATAATAATATGACCCTTAATATATATACCCAAAAATTACATAAAAATATAAGCTGGAAATATCATCCAATCCAAATTTAATGATAAATAGGCAAGAAACAAATTGTATCAACATGATTGATATAGTATGGATACAAGGTGTCTAGCAAAACCAACCAGATTGAGAGAAGAAAGAGAGTTATAGGAACTGAATCAAGATATATGTGTGTGTGTGTGTACTAACACAATGTTTAATAGTTGTTTCATGCCTCCAAGATTTATAATGCATATTCTAGGTTTTGGAAGATTGTATCACATTTCAGACTTAGCCAAAGTTAAAGGTTTTATTATTTCAAGGAGACATCATAGGAGGTATGAAGGTTGTATGAAGGAACACGTCACTTGTAAAGTACCATGAGCTGATCCCAACCCATTCTGAATGCACTACTTAATACATGCACTTAGGGAAACTAATGCACTAACAAGCACTTATAAGAGAAATCATCAATAAATAATAAAGATGAAAAAAAATTGGCATATACATATGCCCCACCTGAAGCTCATTATGTGTCACAATAATGTAACTTAGGATGGTACTTTCATAAATATACAATGCGACACCAAAGAGCATAACTGAAAATAATTGTTGATAAATGAATAACTAAAAGTAACATATGCATACCTTAGCTTACCTTTATGCATAAATAATGCATGCAAATATCATAGTCTCAATTGTGGTAGGGTCAAAAATTGTATTTGAGAAACTTTAAGGATACAAGGCTAAAATGGATAGATGCAATGCATATATATGTCGAATAGTCAATGAATGGATGTAAATAAAAAACTTTTGAAGGAAAATTGAAAAACCCAAAAAAATTGGTAAGCATATATCATTAAATCTAAATTAAAACCAAAACATCCAAGTGAGTAGATAATAAAATGACTATAAAAACATTTGATGTAAGATAGGTGGAAACCCAACTCAAACAAAGGGGAACAAAGTGACTATGAAATATCCTAAGTAAGATAGGTAAAAACCCAAATCAAACAAAGGGGAGAAAAGTGATTTTAAAACATCTTAAGTAAAATATGTGAAAACACAAATCAAATAAAGGGGGGAGCAAAAAAGCATGTAAACTGACTATAAAAACATCCTACGTAAGAAAAGTGAAAACTTAAATCAAACAAGGATGTTGGAAAAAGGAAAATAAAGACTCTAATGAGTGAGAACTTGAAGTCCATTCTTGTGCTAAAGCAATGTGTAGTAAAACATGAACATCTAGAGACATGACTATGATGATAAAGATTTTGTGGCTCTGAAAAATGATGGGAGTTTGTAAGAAAGGTTTGGGTATATACCCTAAGGTTTTACAATGCAACTCAAAAAATAGAAATCCAAGAGGCATAATGAGTGAAATGCAATAGTCAAATTTGAAGCAAATAGATAAAAAATGGAAAAAGGACAAAGAGGGACATGATCAACTAGAAACAATATTCATCAAGAAGATATTAGGAAAGAGGATATGGAGATAAAATGATGTAAGGAAACACAAGGGTGATGTAAAAAAACCTTACCATAAAGGAAACACTTTAATAAATTGCTCAAGGCTAAGAGCTATTGACATCAAGGACCTAGAGAACCCTACTTAACAAGGTTAATCTTGAGCTAACAAGTGAATATTTATTTTTCATGCATAATAGCCTTCATGGGATGATATTTATACTTATCTAGTTAGCACAAGTTTTATGCTTGTTAGGTTGGGTTCTCTAGGGTCAATTGAAAACTCTTAGTCTTTCCAACCTAATTTGAATGTCTTGTCTTGGGTAAAATCTATGTTTTCACCTTGGTGGTATCTTTTTCCCCTCCATCCATTTCTCCCCCTTGATAGGAAGGTTTACTTGTAAATCTCTCTCATATTTTATTTTAATTATTCTTCATTTCTTTCTCACATGCTATCATTATTACAGCTCTAGTGTTCAAAGGTTACTCTTTTCACTTTTAAATATAAATTGCATCTTTGAACTATTGTTGTAACACCCTCTCGATGGACTAATGCTTCCCTTATCGGCCCTAGTGTATTCATTATGTACAAGACACCTTTCGATTGTTTAAGCATGCATTTTGTGCAAGGTGTCTAGTCTACCCTAGTAAGCAATGCATTTGGTTGCTTGATAAGGGTTGTAATCTAAACTACAATACCTTTTTATTTCGTTAAATCATGAAACTAAAGTAGTGTATTGTTGTAAGATATATAGTAGGAGTGTTGCATGTCATAAATACTAGTTATTTTGGAATTGAAATCATTCTCAAAATTAAAGAGAAAATTTCTATGAGAAAGGAAATATATATTATTATGATTTTAAATAGTGTGCAATTATGGCACATTATGGGATCATTAAAGAAATTATATTTTTTATTTTAAAAAAAAATTATTGTGACTGTCATTGGTAACTTGTGCCTAGTATCTCTAGGAAGGCTAGATGAGCTTTTGATTAGGCCATAGGCTAGGGCGGGTGGTTGTGCTTGTGGAGTGTGAATTTGAGTAATGTAAGAGAAGTTGTGGTTGAGTGTAAAGGGCTCATTTGCCTTATACAAGTGGATTACTTGGAGAGATAAGCCCACATGGGCTTGTAAGGTCATTAAATGTAAGTGTGGGATTGTAAGACATGAGTGACTCGTGTAATAAAAGTACCCTCCCATTCATTGGGTTGGGTGGAAAATCCTTGGAATATGAAATTTAGACTTTCTCTTATTTCTCATACTTTTGGTGGTTCATTTTGATGACTCATTTTGGTTGCGAAGATTGAGAAGCTAGAAGATGGGAGAGCTTGTTAAAGGGAAGGAAGAAGCTTGGGAGGAGCTCATGGAGTTGTGGAAGCTTAGGAGATGCCTATCAAGCAATTAAGAAAAGGTAGGCCTCTTATATTCCACAACTTTGTGTTTAATATGAGATTGTTGTTTTGAGAAAATAATAAATTGTAATTTTTTCTTGATATCAAAGTATGTTTTATTAGTTATCTTACCTTACATTTATTGAAATCAAGTAAAGGAATAAGTTGAATTTATAATTTTATCCTTTTAATGGTTTCCATTAAACTAAAATAAAAAATTTGAATTGGTTTTAAATGGAATATTTTTTTATCAAAACATTTATATATCTTATTTTTAAAAATATAAATAATATATTTTGCGTTATTTGTTGTTTATCGACGAAAAGTTTTTCTCCCTCTCTCTCAAACTTAACCGAAAATAAATTTTTAAGGTAAAAATAATTAGTTCGAATTGTTTTTATTAATTACAAATCAAAGGTGAAATTATTATCTTATTTTAATTAAAATAAAAAAATGAAACGCATATTTTAATTAAAATTATTAAACACACACCTATAAATATATTTAATACACATTTGTTTTTGGTATTTTAATTAAAATAAAATATAATAATTTTCACCTTTGATTTTTAATTAATAAAAACAATTCGAACTAATTTTTTCCACCTTTAAAATTTATACTCAATTAAGTTTGAGAGAGAGAAAATGTTTTTGTCCATAAACAACACACAACCCAAAATATATCATTTTTATTTGTAAAAATAAGATATATAAATATTTTGATAAAAATTATTTAATTTAAAACCAATTCAAATGTTTTATTTGAATATTTGTGTGTGTACGCACACATACACACGGACTAGTTTTATCAAATAATAACTAAAATGATGAATGAAGAAGTTCAAATGGAATGTCTTGTTATATAAACTCAAATATATTGATAGGGTGAATTTTTGATATGTTTTATAAAATAAATTAACTTAAATAATTATTATTATTATTATTATTTTTTAAAAAAAGATTGGGGAGAGGCACAGTTATGCCAATCCATCCCTCCCTTCTTTTGAAGGGAGAAAGGGGGTTGGGCCTTCCAGCGCACCTTCATTGCATTTGGTATTTGGAGGGTTGCAAGTTGATCAAGGCATACGTAAGCTGATCCACAATTTTGGTCAACGCCTACAAACTTAGTTGAGCCTGAAAGCTGTGTGTGTGTGTGTGTGTGTGTGTGTGTGTGTGTGTACACACACACACACACATATATTTTATTGAAACTTTCAATGGATTCAATGAAATAATTGAGTGAACATTTCAAACCCTAAGAAATCTTCACTAAAATGTTTCATTGAATCCATTGAAAGCCACAACAAAAGATATTAATCAACAAATATATAGATTCAATGAAAGAATTGAGTGAAGATTTTGAACCCTTAAAAATCTTTACTGAAGTGTTTCGTTGAATCAATTGAAAGCCACAAAAAAAGATATTAATCAACAAATATCTTAGGGTTCAATCACACACACACACACACACACACACACACACACACACACATGTTGATTAAGATCTTTTGTTACAGCTTTCAATAGATTCAATGAAACATTTTAGTGAAGATTTCTTTGGGTTCGAATTTATATATGTATGTTGTGCGTTATTATTTTACAAATATACATATCTTTACTTTGTATTCATCAAATCTAAGTATATACATGATCGTATATACATTTATCTTCAATTTTGTAAACAATGATCAAGTTTTAAAAAAAAAATACATGTATTTATAAATATCTAAAGGATTAAGTATATACACAGAGTATATACCCTTCACATTTTAACTCCTGAGATTAGTTAGATTCCTCTTGAGTTCTAGATACTCCACCTTCAGCATGAAAAAATAACAAGAGAGAAATAAACTCAAATCATAAAAGATAATAGTATATACACAGAATATATACCCTTCACATTTTAACTCATGAGATTAGTTAGATTCCTCTTGAGTTCTAGATACTCCACCTTCAGCGTGAAAAAATAACAAGAGAGAAATAAACTCAAATCATAAAAGATAACTATTATCTTGCCTAAAAAGGAAAGCAGGGCAAACATGTGAAACCTAGATATAATGGTGTAAGTTTGTCCAAAAATCAATGGTGAGGATTTGATCACCGCTATTAGGATAAGTGGGGGATTTTTAATTTATTTTGATCTTTTTAATTAATTGCACTCATCTCTTTCCCTTGGCCTTTTTGAATATTATGTAACTCGCAATTTAATTCCTTTCATCAAATTTAACAATGCACCCCTTGGGCTTATTATTAAAACATTAATAAATTCCTTGAAAATAATATTTAAATATTAAATAAAGAGGAGTTGTCTAGTGCAAAATAATATTTGGTCATAGGGCCAAGCTCTACTTAAATCAATATTTATTTTATTTTGAAATCGATTTTAGACCATGTTAAACATGCTTATAACTATTTTAGACTTTAGATAATTTAAATATCTAAGATTAGAATCTTCCTAAACTAAGACTTAGAAATGATTACGTTTAGGATGTGGAATTTACCTGTAAAGTTTCAATAATTTTTAACTTCTCTAATGGCAGTTGTTTGGGGCCATTTACGAAGGCATTTTTCTAGTGACAAAGTTTACTCTTGTTTCTAATCTCCGAAGTCGATTCAGAATCGACGTAGTTAAAATAACTATGAAGAGAATTTTTCAAATATGGAAGTTGAAACTAAATTATAATAGCTTTAAATTATCATTAAAATAATAAAATAAAGTTTATCCTAAGTTTTATTATTTTGTATTTAAGTGTTTCTGAAGCCAGTATATATGGAATTTTGTGAAACAAGTTTTCTAAGTAACTAAAGTATTCTTGGAATGGTTAATTGAATCATGGTTTCCCTTGCAATAAAATTTTTTTTTTCCGGCAGCCAGCCTCGGCTGTTCTGGCAAAACATTCTGGACAAGTTAAGACAGAAGGTGAATCATTGGACTCACAGGTGGCTCACGATGGCAGGACGTGTGACACTTCTTCAGTCGGTCATCCAAGCTCTTCCCATATATCGAAGCATGGTCCAGGTGGCTCCGAAGTACTTCCTCCATGAGTATGATCCGCTATCCAGGCAATTTTTGTGGAGTGGCAACCTTAGAAATTCTAAATGGAGCTTGATCAAGTGGAGCACGGTGTGCAGGCCCAAAAGAGGTGGTCTTGGACTAAGGTCGGCCATCCTGGCCAGCCAAGCTCTTGCGGCTAAGCTGTACTGGAGGTGGTGTACTAATCAGCCCCAGTTATGGGCTCGTATTCTTTGGCTAAAATATTTACCTGGGGTGCGCCCGACTGAGATTCCTAGGTACCCCATTGAGGGAAGGGGCTCTATGGTGTGGAGCACCCTCAAATTGGGAGCTTCTCTGGTGCAAGATAAACTTTTTTGGATATGCAATAGTGGCACGAAGGCGTTATTTTGGGATGATTCTTGGAATGGTTTCCTCCCGCTTGCTATCTCACACCCCCATCTACAAGACCTGAGGGAGGCTTTCTGTATTGTTGGCTGGGATACTGTGGAACATTATAAAGAAGCGGTTCAGATGGGAAATGCCAGTGTGTATGTATGGAAGCAGGAGAGGACTTGGCTGCAAGGGGGAACTATTGAGGACAGACAGGAACTTCTTCAGATTCTGACACATAGAGACTGTAGATCGCTGCGTGAGGATGACACCTTGGCTTGGGGGGGTGATTCCAGTGGTCTTTATACTGTCTCTTCCGGTTACCAGACGTTGATTACGAAGCAACTTAGAGCTGAGGATTTTCTGTGGAGTAGGAAAATCTGGAATCCTGCTGCTTGGCCTAAATGCAATTTTTTCTTGTGGACTCTCACCTATAGGAGGTGTCTCACTTGGGATAATCTCAACAAAGGTGGCTTCCAAGGACCTTCATTCTGCTTGCTGTGCCGGGATAGCGAAGAGAATGGAGAACATTTATTTTTTCAATGTACTTACGCCAGAGCGCTTTGGCACTTATGGTGGGACGCTTGGGGACGCCCCTGTTGGCATGCTAGATCCCTGACTGAGTTTTGGCAGCGCCTGGATAGTCCCCCCAGCAAGGCGTCCTTTCTGAAGAAAGCTTGGACAGCGGGTCCTTCCTTTATTTTGTGGCACCTCTGGCTTGAAAGGAACAGAAGACTTTTCCAGGAGCGCAGCCTGTGTATAAGCAAGTTGTGGCTGAGAATTCTGGTGGCGCTTCAGGAGACTCTCCACGCCAAAGGGGAATGGTGCGGTGTCTTGGAGGAGCCGGACGCCTCTGTTTTGGGCCGCCTCTCCCTAGGCGTGCCTTTGGCTGCGCGCCCCTGCATCCCAGCTCGCCCTTCGACCTCCAGCACGCATGGAATGCGCCCGATCAGTCGTGCTGGTCGCTGGCTGCCGCCGGTGGAAGGTGTGGTCAAAGTTAATGTGGATGGGTCTGCTCGTGGGAATCCTGGGGACGCTGGGATTGGTATCATTGCCAGAAATTATTCAGGTAAGGTTTGTTTTTTACTTTCAGAGTATAAGGGATACCATACTAACAATTGTATGGAGGCAAAGGCTATCCTGGAGGCTTTGAGAATTTGCAGTAAGCAGGGGATATACAGCATTGTGTGTGAATCAGATTCGCAGGTGGTGATTAACCTGCTTAACAACTCTTACTCCGTTTGTACGGATTGGAAACTCGGAGTGATTATTAACCAGATTAGACAGTTAATCCCGTTTTTTGAATTAATTTCTTTTAGACACATTCCTCGGGAATGGAATGCTGTGGCCGACCGTCTAGCTAAATGGGCCACAGATCACGGGCCAAATTGGGCTATTCATGATCAGTGCAGGCTTCCTGCTGATTTGATTCCGAAACTGACTCAACTGCTTGAGCAGGATTTGAGAGTGTAATTCCATCTTTTTGGTGCTTAATAAATTTTTACCCCCTCTTTAGTTGCAATAAAAAAAAAATTTCCCTTAAATGCAATATTTATAGATTGGATAATTGGTTCTTGGGTGTAAAAAAAAATATTTTCTTCTTTTAGATTTAAACTAGGGGTACTTTTGTACCAATTTATCAACATGAAGATTGGTACGTTTTGTTTTGTGTAGAAGGGTCTCTTGCCATGGTGATTGTTTTAGTGCCTTTTAGTGATTATAATATGGATCGTGATTACTCTACACTATTCTATTCCTTTTACATACTTGTTACATTGGTCATAATTGTGGGCCACAAATGCACTTGTTTATGTCGGGTTTAGTTGCTAATGGGTAGACCTCAGATGGGGCTTACTTGAAATTGTTTTGTAATGTACTCTTGGATTAATTCCTGATATTTACACTCGAGCTTATATTTCATTGTGTGAGTAATTATCATATGTTTTGATGTCTTATTTTTCTTATTTGTATTTAGACCAACAAGCGGTCAAGGAGTTGTCGTAAAGGTAACTTGTTTTGCTCAATCATGTAGTGATTAGTGAAGGTCGAATGCCTTCACATAAAAACTAACACTCATTGGGGAATGGGTGAACTACAGTGAACTATGATTATTCATTTGATGGGTTTGACATAGGTATGTAGGCAACTCAATGAGTGGGGCATATAAGACTGACCCTTAGGATGCTCCTTTTATGTAGCATCAATGACTAACTCAGTGTGTTCTCGAAAAACATGTCATGGAAACTAAACCCTAGAGTGGTTATCTTAGTGCATATTTTTAGGATGTTCTCCTTATGTCTAATAACTTTATAAGTAGTGAGATTCTTGGTATACTGAGTTATACGGTGGCTGAGACCATAGATGGATGTTGGGTTGTGACCCTTATTATACCTTTAGTAAGTGAATTGCATTCTTATGCTTCAACCTTGGTGGTAAGTGTACCTATGCTCTAGGGATGAAGCTTCTCTGAGTAGTGTAAAGTTAAGAGTGATAAGATTACTAGTTTGTTTGAGATAAAGGAATGTGGGTTCCTTTGTTGTTCCTCCTGACCCTAATTTTTGCTTAAATGTAATAATACTTAGGGTAAGCACACATACACATTTTTTAATTAAAGGTGTTATTATACAAGTGACTTGAGTGTGTTGTTAGTCTTGAGTTTACGTCTAGAGCTTTATAAACTTGTGTGTGTCATGATAATCTTAGCTTAGATCACTAACCCAGTTTTGGTGATGATGTATTGTGTAGAAGACCCATCATAAGTGAAAGGATAACTACATCAGATCTAGATTCCATGGAGTGGATATGTAGGTTGCCTAAGTTGTGGTGAGGGCATCAAGTCTAGGTTCTTAGATTAGGTTAGGGTTGACTCTTTTTATTTCCTCATATTGGTGTAAGGAATTTTGGTGAAACTTTTCCTTCTGATAATAACAAATTGTTTAGATTTACTAAAACTCAATGGTAAATATAGTTGATTTCTTATCCTGAGATAAGTTTTATGTTTCGATCTTCCTTATTTTAAGTAATCATTAATGGTGTTGATTGGTTTCCACCCTTATTATTGGTCTTGTGAGAAACTCAAATTTTAAAAAAATACACTAATGAAATTAATATTGTTTATCACACTATGTGTAACTTTGGTGGTTGTGTATCTAATGATCATTGTAAGTTAAAAAAATCTCATGTTTTCCCTGGATTTTAGGTTAGTTTTTTGCATTAAATTGTGGGCATGACATTTGGTATCAGAGCCCAGTTAAAACACTAGGGTCTTTGGGGATTATTATTTGGTATTGTTTCTTTTGCAATGAACTGATATGAGTACTTGATGGGTGTTATATTTCATTGAAAATGTAAGAGCGATGCACTTGAAGAGTTCCTTGGACTATGGAATCTTCAGTGTAGTAGTAAATGTTAGTATTCTTATTTTGATAGCCATGATAGAGAGACTATCCTTTAGATTTGGGTGTTGGTGTTGTTGGAGAAGATTTTTGCAGGCCTTTGAGTCATCTTACCACCAAAAGGGTGTGAGCATCATCTTAGTGAAATGTTGACTATATTATAATGGTATCATTATCTCTTGTGCACGTTTTCATGATGCCAAGGTATACATATATATTTTGTAAGTTATCATTTGAATATTGTGGTCAATAACCTTGTAAGTTATGACCCTATTCCTTGGTAATTGTATAGAGATTATCCTTGTGTTGAACCATTAGAAGATCAAATGGTGACCTAGTCATTAAGGATCCTTGAGAGGTTTGTGTTTTAGTTTTTATTTTTGTTGAAAGGTTAGGGCACACCTTCCTACTTATGGAACATCTTTGATAAATTCACCTAAATCCTGAATTACACTAATTTCTAAATAAAATTGAATTTATATGTGAAATATGAAAAGTAAAGCCAAAGTACACAGCAATTTTTTTTAAATATTAAAATAAGAATATTGAGATAAATAATACCTTTAAACCTAATTTATGTACCTCATTGTTGGTCAGAAACTTCTAAGATGATCATATAGATGTACAATAGACCACCTTTTTCTAGTATAACTTCAAAGAACTAAGTATTGACAGTGGTATTATTAGTGAGTGATGTTAGTAGAAGAACTTTGTAAAATCAATGTATTTGGTTATGTAATACCCTACATGACAAACCCTTATTCCTTCCTAATTTGAGGTGTTTACCAAGTGCAAAATCTCGTAATGGTGTAGAATTTTAGATTTATGATTTCTTCCTTGTAAATTAATATAATAATGGTTAGAAATAATTAAATAAATATTGGTTAAATCTAAACTTCATATAATTATCATATGAATTATTAATTATTAAAATTGTCTCTATTATTTTTAAGAGTCATAGGCCTCTTGGAGAGACTATGATCTTTATCTCATAAGCCTTCTAGAAAACCTGCAACCCTAGGGTCCTAGCCTATTGGTAGGCATGACTTATTTGGTGGAGTGTTTTGAAAGTTGTGTATTTTAAAATTATTTAGATCTAAGGAGCCTAATGTGGGCATGTAAGAGAATTTAGTTTTATGTAAGATCTTGCTTTCAAGAAAGTCTATAATATGCAAGAAAGGTATGTGCCCTTTTATAACATAAAAGGACCCATGTAAGGGATAGTATTCCATTCATTCATTGAGTTTTGGGAAGAGGAATTATACTCTTTTTTTTATTCCAAACTCTTAGTTATTTTGGATGGTTCATTATTTTGGGAGAAGTTGATGGGAATAGGACATTGGAAGGATCTTGTGGGAGTTTGGAAGCTTGGAGCTTGTGGCTTGCATATGGAGGAGAAGAGGTACAGAATATTTTAATCATCTTATAGAGAAGAAAGAGCTATTTTTCTTAAGCATTGATAATTCAAATTTAGTGGTTGATTACTCTCTCTCTCTCTCTCTCTCTCTCTCTCTCTCTCTCTCTCTCTCTCTCTCTCTCTCTCTCTCTCTCTCTCTCTCTCTCTCTCTCTCTCCTCTCTCTCTCTCTTCTCTCTCTCTCTCTCTCTCTCTCTCTCTCTCTCTCTCTCTCTCTCTCTCTCTCTCTCTCTCTCTCTCTCTAACACACACACACACACACACACATTAAAGTTAGTAAAATTAAATTAAGAGATTGATTTTGATTGTTTATAAACTTTCACTTTCTCTCACTCTCTTTTCTCTCTCTCTCTTTGTTGAACAAATCTATAGAAATACTTGTTTGAAGAAATAAATATTATTTTTTATTTGATAAGGTGAATGCTAGGTTTTATTAGGACATGAAACCATGAATTTAAATAATAAGTCAAATAAAAAAGGATAAAATAAAACCAGACCAAGTAGGCCAACCAACCACTAGACTTCTGCAAGCTTTTAACAAGATATCAGGACCAAAAAAAATATGACTAAAAAATAACGACTCACACTATATTTCTTTTAAGGGCATGTCGGAGTCATCTTATTTATTAGTAGATATTGAATACTTCTTGTTACCACTAACTTTTTGCTTGGTACTACTAAATTTTCCTCTGGTCTAGATGTTAGGGCCTTCCACCATTCTTCTTTTCTATTTAGCTCTCCCTTTGACCTTCTCGAGTTTTGTCTTCTCTTTCTTTCTGATGCTTGTAGGGGATTTTACTGTGGTGATAGTTATGGTTTCATTAAAAAAAAATTGGGGGTGTCCTCCATCTCGTATCCATTGCCTTCAGCTATCTTTGGATTTCCCAAAACTTCCCTCATTCTATTCAAATCCAATTTTGAAGTATTCCATTGTAGGGACCATCTACCATCCCATGCTTTGTAGATTATCATGGAAGTCCAATATCTTCTACCTGATTCCTTTGGGGAGGTCCACAAATTCTCTACCATATCCTTGCCTCCTAACTTCAACCACCTTCATCTGATAAATTTTGAATTTAAGGTTTTTATACCCTGGGGAACCTTGAAACTTATGCTAACATTCTTCTCAATTTTCTTCTCCTAGGAGGGAGATTCATGTGTTAGAATAATTAATTAATCCTAGCTATTTGTAATAAATGTCTCAAGGTAATATACACTTTTAATTGACATAGGTTAGTTAGATGGATTATTTTCTAAGTGTGATTAGTTGTAATCTCCTGTAGATTAGGAGATGTAATCTCATTTAGTATTGTATAAATAAGCACCTCTTGTAGTGCGTTTCTTAATTCAGTTAATGCAATTTTATTCAAGATTTCGTTTAGTACCAGAGCAAAAAATTCTTGAAGAGTGTTTTTGAAGCATTGGATATTCAGTGGAGATTGAGAATAAGATTTGTGTGATCCTTGGATGCACAACGCTACTCCAAGTTTAGCCATCTAAAGCTGAAACACTGCCAAAATTTTGGCCAATTTTACAAAAAGAGAAAAGTTATCAAAACAGGAAAAAAAATTGTTTTGATAATTTTTAGCCATATTTATATTAATTTTCAAGCTAAATTTTTAAATTTTAAATCATATTTGAGACCTTTAAATTTGCTTTTATTATTTCTGGTTAAGATCCAATTTTGAATTGGTGGAGGAATAGATCTAAGTTTTTTAAATGACTGTATATGTCATTTTGATAAAAATTTGTATTATTTGTCAGATCTAAAAAAATATAGAATCTCTAGAATTGATCTTGTATTTTTTCTAAATTCTAATCATAAAAATATTAATTTAAAAAAATCATAATTTTTGGAGCTTCTGGTGATTTTTTGCGATTTTTTTAAGTTTCAATTTTGTAGAACAAGTGAGGAACAATAGAAAAAATGTCAATTTTTCTAACCATATTTAAAAAAATCATGGATAAAATATTATAAAACCAGATTCCTCTCATCGAGAGCTTTTCAAAAAGTATTCATTTTTTTTAAACAGAGCACCAAGGCACCCATTGTGAAAGTTTGAAGGTAGAGTGCAATTTGGAAGTTTTTATTTGGTGCAAGGTCAATTTTTTGGGTGGAGCACTACCCAGATCCACCACTTCTAGAATCAGCACAACCATCATGCCACCAGTAGTTTTCAACCTCTATTCATGCCATATGACCACTTTTTGGGCATTTTTTTAGCCCATAAGGGCTTGTCCTTCACCACCATGAGCCATATTTAAAGAGTTTTCTTCCAAGGTTCATAACTTTTGATCTATGAATCTTGGGAAGGTGATTTTTTTCACATTGGATATGTTTTTGAGATATATGCAGTAGTAAGGCTATTTTTTACATTCTAATTACCCATATTTCTATAATTTTCAATTTTTGGCTAGTCTAGTTTACTAGTTCATATATTTTGGACCTTTAAGAGGCCATAACTTTTGGTTGGTAACTCCGATTTGCAAGTTATCTTTTTAAAAAGTGCATATTTTTAGATTATATATATATTGGAGTAATTAAAATTTTAAAATTAAAAATAAAAAATTTTAACCTCATTTGCTCCCCGAATGCATTTTCGGTTGAAACTGACGTCCAATTTTTCATTGCTTTTTTGGATGCATTTTCAGCTGAGACCGATGTTCGTTATGTGATTGTGCATGATTTGTCATATTTTTTGTGTGTTCTTGCATTTTATTTACATTTTCAAATGCACATTTCATTTTTGCACTTAAACACACTTGTATTTCTTTGTAATTTACAACTTGCAAAATGTTTGGTTCAGGACCACGTTTTGTGCTCCTCGACACACAATTGCTTCACGATGATAATTATGCAACATGGAAAACAAAAGTACAAACACATATAGAGTTTGAATATATTTGGTCAGTAGTTAAAGGCACATGGGTTAGACATGCAACAAATGTCGATCAACAACAAAAATATGACAAGTCTAATAAAAAGGCTAAGTTGATCATTGATCTGTAAACGGGCACTAATTTTTGTGTAAACTTACCTTAATCTTTGTAGGCAATTTATTAAAAATATCAAAAATTAATTTGCAAAAAGTCAACTAAAGAAAAATAATGCAAAAAATACACACCACACTGCACAAGAGTTGATTACGAAGTTCGACAATGCCTATGTTTCCAAGTTCGCTTATAGTACAAACTGATCTATTTTGATGAAAAGTGAGTACATGGAAAATTGTCACAAATATTAAATGGACACTTTAAGATTACATACAAATTGACAACAAAGCTTCAGAAAGTCTCGATAAACCCACGAACAGACCTTCTGTTGAGTTGTGGACCTAAAAGCTTCACTAATGAGTTAATGTGGAGGTTGTTGGGCTCACACAATAACTGACATCGGTCACAACCAACCGACATTAGTTAATGGTCGACCGGCATCGATCAGCATTGGTCAGAACCAACCGACATCGGTTAGGGGTTGGCCGGCATTGATCATCTTCAGATCGACACCGACTTCTGTGCGTTTCTAGAATTGCTATTTTTAGGAGAATAGTTAATTTGCATGTAAAGACTAAAATTAGTCTTGAGTCTATTTTTCTAATTATTGTTTGCTTTCAATTCTATTTAAGAGACCCATGGGGCAGTATTGTAATTGGGAAACAATTCAGTAATTGAGTTGGTTGTAATTGATTGAGAGAGAGAGAGAACTCTTGAGAGAGAATTACTGTACATCTGAGAGGTGTGAGGAGAGAGATTTATTCATTATATTTCTTTTTGGGAGAGTTTAATATAGATTGGTTGTTTCTCGTATCTCCTATTATTTGTTGTTTTTGATTTCTAGTTACTTATTACTTTTGGTTTCAATTCCGTGTTTAGTTGCTTATATAAAAGTAATCAATTGTACTCTAAGATCCTGACAACTTGTATCAGAGCTCTAAACACTAACAACTGGTATCAGAGCGTGTTAGTGTTTGTTGATTACATAATTCACTCACAGGGGTTTCTGATTGAGTGGAAGTAAAGCCATGGCAGAAAAAAGTAAACTAAGAATGGAGAAATCCAATAGCAAAAATTATCAATTATGGAGGATGCAGATTGAAGATTATCTGTATCAGAAAGATTTATATTTACCATTGAGCGGGGTTTCAAGGAAGCCCACAGATATGAAAGATGAAGAATGGAATGTTCTTGATAGAAAAGCTCTTGTATTTATAAGGTTGAGCCTGGCAGCTTTTATGTTTTTCAACTTATCACAGGCAAAGACAACGGTAGAGTTAATGGATACTTTGGCAAATTTATATGAAAAACCCTCAGCTTCGAATAAGGTATATCTTATGAAGCAATTATTTAATTTGCAAATGCAGGAAGGTGGATCTGTATCTAGTCATCTTAATGATTTCTATACAATAGTAAATCAGTTAAATTCAGTCAAAATAGTTTTTGATGATGAAATTAAGGCTCTCTTAATCTTATGCTCTTTACCTGAAAGTTGGCATAGTTTGGTAATGGTAGTTAGTAATAATGCATCTGCTTCAAATATCTTGAAATTTGATGATGTTGTTAGTGTAATCTTGAATGAATAATTCACAAGAAAAGCACAAGAGAAACATCAGGTAATGCTTTAAGTGTTGAAAGTAGGGGAAGGCAAAGGGAGAAAGGCAAGCAAGGGAAATCAAGGTCAAAGATGGGAAGTAGATCTAAATCCAGAAATGAAAGAATAACCTGCTAAAATTTTAGAAAGAAAGAGCATGCAAAGAAAGATTATTGGTTGAAGGATAACAAAGAAAATCAGCATGAAGGTAATAAAAAAATAAAAGTTGCAGGTATTGTTACATAGGATGCTCTTATATTTTCATTGGATAATAAATTAGAATCATGGGTTTTAGATTTTGGTGCCTCTTTTCATGCAACTCCAAATAGAGAATTTTTCAATGATTATGTCCATGGAGATTTTAAAAAAGTTTATTTAGGGATGATGAGCCTTGTAAAATTGTTGGCAAAGGAAAAGTGTAGCTGAAATTGCAGAATGGCAACACATGGGTGTTGAAGGATGTCATGCATGTACCCATCCTAAAGAGGAATCTAATTTTTGCAAGAAAGTTGGGTGATGAGGGTTGCACAGTAAATCTCACAGCTGAATCTTGAAAAGTTTCCAAGGGTGCACTTGTATTAGCAAAAGGTAAGAGAGTAGATACACTTTATCTATCTACTTGTATTACTGATTATTCTCTTTTTATTTTATCTACTTCAGATGTAGATGCAAAGTTGTGGCACTATGGGCTTGGTCACATGATTGAGAAGAGAATGAATGTTCTTAAGTCAAAAGGTAAGCTTTCATATTTGAAAAGCATAGATCTAGATTTCTGTGACCATTGTATTTCTGAGAAATAGAAGAAAGTGAGGTTTTTCAAAACTGAGTCAACAAAGAAAAAGCACAAGTTAAAGTTTGTTCACACAGACGTGTGGGGACCAATTCAGGTAGCTTATATTGGAGGATCACAGTATTATGTTTCTTTCATTGATGATGCTACAAGGTATGGGTTTATTGCATAAAGAGGAAATCTGATGTTTTTGACACATTTAAGAAATAGAAAGCTTTGGTTGAGAATAAAACAAGTTTGAAATTGAAGTGCCTTAGATATGACAATAGTGGTGAGTACTGCAGTAATAAATTCAAAAATTACTGTTTTATGAGTGGAATATGCAAGAAAAGGTTGGTTCCAAGGACACCTCAACAAAATGGAGTTGCTAAAAAGATGAATAGAACAATAATGGAGCGTGCACGGAGTATGAAGTTACATGCTAGTTTGCCTTTACAATTTTGGGCAGAAGCTGTAGATACTATGGTTTACTTGATTAACAGAGGATATTCTATTGTACTAGATGGTAGAATTCCAGAAGAGGCTTGGATAGGTAAAAAGGTAGATCTTTCATTTCTCAGAGTTTTTAGTTCTAAAGCTTTTGTGCACATTGATAAAGAAAATATAAAGAAGCTAGATGCTAAATCTATGCGGTGCACTTTCATTGGTTATGGTTTTGGAGATTTCAGATTTCGGTTGTAGAATTTAGAAACTAACAAAATTATTAGAAGCCGTGATGTAGTTTTCAATGAGAAGGTGATGTACAGTGATCAGCTTAAGAGGCTAAATAATTCTGAGCAAGGCAATCTTGATTTGGAAGACGTTATGATCCAAAATGAGCTCATGAGTAAAAATCATCACTCACAGAAAAACATAGAAACCAACATCGGTCAGGTGAAGACCGACGTCGATCAGGTGGAAATCGACACTGGTCAGGTGGAGATCGATGTTGATTAGGTGGAAATCGACGTCGATTAGGTGGAAATCAATGTCGATCAGGAGGAATTGACATTGATCGGGTGCAAACTGACATCGATTAGAGATGACTGGGATCGGTCACTGTCATAAGAAAATTTGAGCAAACAACAAGCTATAAATGAGTCTACAATGCCCATAAAGAGGTCTGAAATGGTAAGTAAACCTCCAATTCATTATTCCCCTTCTTTATACTACTTGTTTCTCACTGATGGTGGAGAACCAGAAAGTTTTGATGAGGCAATGAAAGTAAAATCCAAGAAACAATGGGAGCATGGCATGAATGAAGAAATTGATTCCTTGGAAGAGAACCATACGTGGGATTTGGTTGAGTTGTTAGTCAAAAAGAAAGCACTGAAAAATAAATAGGTATACAGGTTAAAGGAAGGAGAGAATGGACAAATAAGACATAAGGCCAGGTTGGTAGTAAAAGGATTTGCACAGAAACCAGATATTGATTTTGGTAAAAAAAATTCTCCTGTAGTAAAGATGACTTCTATTCGGATTGTATTGTCTTTAATTGCTATTGAGGACTTGCATCTTGAGCAGCTTGATGTTAAGACAGCATTTCTTCATGGAGATTTAGATGAAGAGATATATATGGATCAGTAGGAAGGTTTTGAGGTCAAAAGTAAGGAGCAACTTGTGTGCAGGTTGAAAAAAAGCTTATATTGTCTTAAGCAAGCTCCAAAATAATAGTATTTGAGGTTTGATAGGTTTATGATAGAGCATGGCTTTAGTAAATGTCAATCTGACTATTGTGTTTATTTTAATAGATTGGATAATTGTATTTATTTCATCATGTTATTGTATGTAGATGATATGCTTGTTGCAGGTTCATACATGCAGGAAATTACTAAGCTTAAGGTAAAATTAGCTCACAAATTTGCCATGAAGGATTTAGGAGCAGCAAAGAAAATCCTTGGCATGAGTATTAAGAGAGACAGGAAAAATCACAGTTTAATTTTGTCTCAAGAGGATTATGTGAATAAGGTGTTGGATATGTTCAATATGCAGGATGCAAAATCGGTAAGCACACCTATGGCTAGACACTTCAAGTTGAGCAAAGAATAATGTCTTAAATCACATGATAAGGTTGAGTATATGAGTAGAGTTCCATATGCTTCAGCAGTTGGGAGCTTCATATATGTAATGATATGTACTAGACCTGATATTGCCCAAGCAGTGAGAGTTGTCAGCAAGTTTATGGTCAATTTAGAAAAAGAACACTGAAAAGTAGTTCAGTGGATTCTCAGATATCTAAGAGGGACCAGTAGTAGGCATTTATATTATGGAGGGTCAAACACTTCTCTACATGGGTATGTAAATTCGGATATGGCAGGCGACTTGGATGGTAGGAGAAGCACCACAGGATATGTGTTCACTATTGGTGGAACGGCGGTTAGCTGGATTTCAAAGTTGCAGAAGGTTGTTGCCTTGTCTACCACAGAGGCAGAATACATTACAGTCATAGAGGCTAGCAAGAAAATGATTTGGATGACTCGGTTCATAGAAGAGTTAGAAAAGGAGCAAGAGAGTTGCAGATTGTACAGTGATAATCAAAATGCAATTCATTTGGCAAAGAATTCAGCCTTTCATTCAAGAACCAAACATATACAGCTTAGGTACCACTTCATTAGACAGGAATTAGAAGATGGATAGTTGAAGCTGGAAAAGATCTATATGGATAAGAACCCTACTGATATGTTAACAAAGCTGGTAACAAAAGAGAAGTTGAATCTTCATTCAACTTTTGTTGGTCTTCAAGATTAAACTTGAAGAGGGAGAAACAAGCCAGAGATGTTTAGAGGATGTTGTTGTACAGGTACAGGTGTAGTTGTTTATCTTCAAGTGGGAGATTGTTGAGTTGTGGAGCTAAAAGCTTCACTAATGAGCTAATGTGGAGGTTACTAGGCTCACATAGTAACTGACATCAGTCACAACCAACGGACATCGATTAGGGGTCAATCAGCATCGGTCGACATCAGTCAAAACCAACTAACATTGGTTAGGGGTTAGCTGACATCAGTCATCTTTAGACTGACACTGACTTCTGTGCATTTTTAGAATTGCTATTTTTAGGAGAACAATTAGTTTGCATATAAAGACTAAAATTAGTCTTGAGTCTATTTTTCTAATTATTGTTTGCTTTCAATTCTATTTAAGAGACCCATGGGGTAGTATTTTAATTGAGAAACAATTCAATAATTGAGTTGGTTGTAATTGATTGAGAGAGAGAGAGAGAGAGAGAGAGAGAGAGAGAGACTCTTGAGGGAGAATTACTGCACATCTGAGAGGTGTGAGGAGAGAGATTTTTTCATTGTATTTCCTTCTGGAAGAGTTTAATACAGATTGGTTATTTCTCGTATCTCCTATTATTTATTGTTTTTTATTTCTAGTTACTTATTACTTCTGGTTTCAATTCTGTGTTTAGTTGCTTATTTAAAAGTAATCAATTATACTCTAAGATCCTGACAACTGGTATCAGAGCTCTAAACACTAACACCTTCTACCTTATTGTCACATGAATGTAATCTTTCAATTGTTTGAACTTTTGAAGAAATATTATAAACCCATAAATATATTCTCCACCTTATCAAACATGTCCAAATGTATATGTTCAGCCCTTCGAAGAATCTTGATAAATCCATGAATAAATTTTCCACCTTCTCAAAAATACCTCTGGATGTCTTCTACTTAAAAATCTCACTTTCAGGCATCAAAATCAGTGACAAATGGAACCGAATCCAGACATTCAATAAATGGTTGGAGCTGGATCTAAAACAAGAATATTTCAATAGTTCACACCGAGAGCTGAAACTGCCTCTAGATGCCTCGAATCGGAGGAAGAACAGAAGTGGGTCCTTATGCCTTAGTAATATTGGTTGAGGACCAGAGCTTACAATTCATTCTTAACAAACACAAAATAGGACATTCAACATCTTGTTGAAATCATATAAGAAACTAGAATATTTCTCTAGTTTACACTGAGATCTCAAAAAAATTCTAAATGTCTCCAAAATGAGGAAGCGCACTGGCTAGTCCTATTTACCTTGGCTCCACGTCCAACTCTTCTTTGTTCATTGTTCAAATACAATGTCTCAATGCTTTATATAGCATTTGGATGCCGGGGTTTGATGGTGGGGCACTTATCCTTTTATCCATGAGGATAAGCATTTGAATCCCACGGCATAGGTGTAGGCTTTTTGTCTATCCTTGTATCCCACATTCATGGGGTTTGAGGTTGGTAAGCCTTTTAAATAGTCTTTAAATGACTATTGTTAAATGTTGATAGAAATTTATCCCACATTCATGGATCGGTAGGACATAAAACGCTTTAATAAGCCTTGCCCTCTATGATAGCCTCGTGGCTTAGGCCACATTCTTCACTGTTGGTATTTGGAAACTTCGATGACTGGGTGATGGCTTGTCCACATAGCAAGTTGGTTATGTCGTAGATGTCACATTCTAAACATAGCATAGAACCTTTGTGGCCAACATGGAAATCGTATCATGTTCAAATTTTTTGGAAACTTCGTTGTGACGTGGATGTGTCACATAGAGTGATGGAAGATACGTGACATCTTGTTCCACTCGAGCTTATCCATCTGGGTTGCCATCCGCGATAAAATATATTTTTGAACCATCGTGCTCCACTCATGTTGCCATCTGGTGTAAATTTGGACCCAGACCATGTTGGGAATCCATCTAGGATAAATTTGGACTCATATCATGTTGGGCTTGACCCAACTCAGGTTGCTACCCCAACTCGCCTCGGCACCCCAACTCATATCAGTATCCCAACTCTGTTTCTTCTCAACTCGGGCTTAAGTTGACATTGAGCAATAAACAACTTTTTTTTGTACTATGGAGAATAAGGTGGTGGCAAGCCATGTGGTGACTTGAGGACCCACCAAATGGACCACTCATAATTTTACACTTATCAACATCCAACTAGTACTCCATAATTCTATTGGTGGCAGGGTCCCCCTCCGTGATAAAAGTGGACTGCACTGGCTACGATCCCCCATAGCCAACCTTTTTGCCGATTACACTTTTATTGATTACGCCTATTGAAGATGATCTATATTCACCTATTAAAGACAAAATATAGAACCCACTATTCTTCTTGCATAAATTCATCACTATGTGTTGTAGCATGATTGGTAGATTTGATGAGCTCGGATTACATCATGTCACCTTGTGTCACCTTTTGCCCTATTGATCTAGAACTTCAACGTGTAATTTCTTACACATACGGACTCCATCTTGTGAACCATGAAATATGTCAAAAAGATATTGATGAGCTATTACACTATTTTATCAATCAATTTGAAAATTAGACAATTTATATCTCAGAGTGAATGTGGATCCACCTGGATCAATCCTCCCCACTGGGAGGGCTTTTGGTCCACCAAATGTTGGTACCCAATTTGATCCTCTGCAATGCCAGTTAGTTATAAATAATTTCAACAAGTATTTATCAATCTACTTAGATTCTACAACTACATCTGCTTGGAATAACTGATTGATCACATCTTTTGCATACCTTCTGAAACTGCATGGCCATCAATAGCATCTACACAGAACTAAGATTCAGAATGTAATGACTTCCTCTGTTGCACTGCTTCACAGGTAAGTCTAGTGATCTCTTAGCATGTCCATCAATGTCTCCTTCTACTGCATGGCCTTTATAACAGTACATGTGGACCAAGTGCTTTCTCAAGTTTTTTGCAAAATAATACTTACAGAAAGAAGCATACCCTAATTTGCATATACTTTTGTTAATGTAAAATGTATACCCAAAAATGTGAGAAGATAAATTGAGTATGATAAACCTGTCACTCAATATTTCTCCACATGTGAATTCCATAACATAACTAAAATTATATAATGCATGTATTTATAGATAAAAATAGTGCCCTATGGGTTTTTTACAATTGTGCATGATGTATGTCATAATATTATCCATATGGATCTTATACATACATCTAACTAGCACATTATTTATGGTAGTTTTATAACTATATACAAATAGATGACCCTAAATATACCTAATATTTCTTACTAGCTATAGGATTATGGTGTGGGGATGAATCCTTCAGTAGTCACTTTACAGATCATCATGCAACTCATCTTCAGGTTCCCGATGGTCTCCTAGTACATGAGTCTGATGTCTAACTGAAATTGTCATGACTGGGTCTAGAGACCTGCCCCATCTCAAACTATATGATCCAAGTGTGATCCAAGTGAAGCTCGATTCTATCATCTCTAAAATATGCTTTCTAAGAGAAGAGATATAAATTTCTCATAACCATCTCATTCATCTATAGTGGGATGATGTCGAGAGTCACTGTGTCTTAGAAATGTCTCCCAATTTCAAATCGCAAGGTGCAACAACATATTGCCATACCTTGAATAATTCCATTCCTCATGCCAATTATTTTAGCATGTTGAAGTGGCAATGTTGGCAAGCCCAATCAATGTACTACATCAGCAGTCATATATCCCATTCTAATGTCCCCATCGAAAACAAGTCTAATGACACATCCCTCTACAACAACTAGAATACTCTACCTGGAGGCTCTTGTAGACCATAAGATAATATTTGGAGGTTCAAATGGTGTCCTCTATAAAATTGGGGATTCTAAATGTTGAAGGGTACTTGAGATAGTAGGAGTCTTTCTTCTAGCCACATTACTCTACTAGAACATTTGTGATGCATGTTCAGGATGTTACAACCAGCAATGTTATGCCACATGTTCACGCCTCGAGCAATGACTGCATATTGGATTGGCTAAAGTACTAGGATCATTTAGATGATGTTTCTTCCATCATGACTCTTATTCTAACTAATCAGAAAGAGAATCAACTTTCTGCTAGATTTCAATGATCTGTTGATCTTGAGTGCGTTGATGGGCACTCATGTTCACCACCATGGTGTTCAATTCTGCTATCCATTGTGTCTGCTTCTGTCAACATGACATAATCATTTGTATAATTTTGCCCAAAATTAGTAGTATCATGGGCAACTATATCCATGAATACAAATCCATGGCTAAGCTGGTCCTAATAGCCATAAAAGGCAAGAACTGATCTGATACCAAATCTGACATATCAGAGCAATGCCTACACAGAAGTTAGCCCAGCATACTAACCACTCTGATACCAAATCTAATATGTAAAATGGCACTAATTTTCATGCAAAAAGTGTACCTTAGATCCTTGTAGGAAATTTATTTAAAATACCAAAAATTAATCCACAAACAATCAACTAAAGAAAAATAATGCAAAAAATACACACCACACTGCACAAGAGTTGATTACAGAGTTTGACAATGCCTACGTCTTTGGGTTTGCTTATAGTATAAACCAATCCATTTTTGTGAAAAGTGAGTACATGGTAAATTCTCACAATTGTCAAATGGACACTTTAAGATTGCACATAAATTGATAATAGAGATTCAGAAAGTCCTAGTAAACCCACGAACAGACCTTCCACCTTACTATCGTGTGAATGCAATCTTGCAATCATTAAAACTTTTAAAGAATCTATAAACCCATGAATAGATTCTCCATCTTATTGAACATGTCTAGATGTATATATTCAGCCCTTCAAAGAATCCCATTAAACCCACGAACAGATTCTCCACCTTCCCAAAAACACCTCTAGATGTCTTCTACTCAAAAATCTCACTTCTGGGCATCAAAATCGGTGACAAATGGAACCAAATCTAGACATTTAGCATATGGTTGGAAATGGCTATGAAACTAGAACATTTCACAAGTTTACACTGAGAGCTGAAAATGCCTCTAGATGCCTCGAATTAGAGGAAGACCAGAAGTGGGTCCTTATGCCTTAGTAATATTGGTTGAGGACCAAAGCTTACAATTCATTCTTAACGAACTCAAAACAACACATTCAACATCTCATTAAAATCATCTTAGAAACTAGAATATTTTTCTAGTTTACACTGAGATCTCAAAATTGCTCTGTCTCCAAAACGAGGAAGAGCGTTGGCTAGTCCTGTTTACCTTGGCTCCATGTCCAAGTCTTCTTCGTTCATTGTTCAAATACAATGTCTCAATGCTTTATATGGCATTTGCATGCATGGGTTTGATAGTGGGGAACTTATCCTTTTATCCATGAGGATAAGCATTTGAATTTCGTGGCATAGGTGTAGGCTCTTTGTCTATCCTTTTATCCCACATTTGTGGGGTTCAAGGTTGGTAAGCCTTTTAAATAGTCTTTAAACGACTATTATTAAATGTCGTTAGACATTTATCCCACATTCATGGGTCGGTAGGATATAAAAGGTTTTAATAAGCCTTGCACTCTATGATAGCCTCGTGGCTTAGGCCATGTTCTTCACCGCTTGTCTTTGGAAACTTTGATGGTTGGGTGATGGCTTGTCCATGTAGCAAGTTGGTTATGCCGTAGATGTCACATTCCAAACATAACATGTAACCTTCACGGCCAACTTGGAAACCGTAGCATGTGTAAGTTTGTGGAAAATTTGTTATGATGTGGATGTGTCACATAGAGTGTTGGAAGATACATGACATCTCGTTCCACTTAGTCTTATCCATTTGGGTTGCCATCCGAGGTAAAGTATACTCCCAAACCATCGTGCTCCATTCAATTTATCATCTGGGGTAAATTTGGACCTAGACTATGTTAAGAATCCATCTGAGATGAATTTGGACGTGGATCATGTTGGGATCCATTCGACCCAACTCAGGTTGCTACCCCAACTCAGATCAGTATCCCAACTCTGCTTTTTCTCAACTCGAGCTCGAGTTGAAATTGAAAAATAAACAAATTTTTTTTGGACTATGTAGAATAAGGTGGTGGCAAGCTACGTGATGGCTTGAGGACCCACCACATGGACCACTCATAATTTGACACTCATCGGCATCCAACTAGTATTCCATAATTCTATCTACGGTAAGGTCGCCCTCCATGATAAAAGTGGACTCCACCAGCTACGGTCCCCCATAGCCATCATTTTTACCAATTACGCTTTTGTAAATTATGTTTGTCGAAGATAATCTATATTCACTTACTGAAGACAAAATATAAAAACCCACTATTTTTCTCGTATAAATTCATCGCCACATGTCATAGCATGATTGGTAGATTTGGTGAGCTCAGATTACGTCATGTCACCCTATGTCACCTTTTACCCTATTGATCTGAAACTTTAGCATGTAATTTCTTATGCATACGGACTCCATCTTGCAAATCATGAAATGTGTCAAAAGCTCTAAATGAGCTCTTACAATGTTCTATCAATCAATTTGACAATTTATATCTCAAAGTGAATGTGGATCCACCTGGATCAATAATCATGTTTGGTGTTTCAGATGAGGTACAACCTCATATTTGTAGTGTTACAACTAAAAAAGATACATGGGATAAGCTTAAAATAGTATATGAATCTAAGAATCAAAATCAAATTTTGCATCTTCAAAGCCAATTACACACTTTTAAGCTCAAATCAAATGAAAAAGTAGAAGCATTCCTTATAAGAGTTGCAACTTTGTGAGCTTCGCTTCAATCTTTGGGCGAGCTGGTGACAAATGACTCTTTGGTCCCTATATTCCTTAGAGAATTGCCCTCTGCATATAGGATCTTTGTGACCACATTGAATGTCATAGATCAAAATCCAACCTTTGAGGGATTGGTTGATTTGTTGCAACAAGAGGAATCTATACATAAATCAGAGGATGCAGATGATGAGCATTCACTTGAATCGAATTAGAAGGGGAAGAAACCCTTGAAGGGTCAAAATCAATCTCCAAAGCATAATAAACAATAAATCCAACAAGGGAATAATTCATATTTTCTTAAACCATGTCAAATTTGTGGAAAATAAGGACATGACTAGAAACATTGTTGGTACCAATAGGGCTCATCAAGCAAGGATTCATCTTTCAACAAGTCACCACAAACTAAAAAAAAGCAACCACAACAACAAAATAGGTGGAAAAAGAAAAATTCCAAGCCTAAACAACATGACAATGTTGTTGAAGATAATGATTCTTTAAATGAGGAATATGGTTTAGCTACTCAAACACATGAGTCTACCAATCATCCAAGTGCAGTTTGATATGTTGATTCAGGAGCAACCAGACACATGATAGGCAAAAACTATTAGTTTTCTACTTTGACAAAATCAGAATCAAAGGGAAATGTATCACATGGAAATGATACCTCATATACAGTATAGGGTAGTGGTGACATCAAACTTCAACTTGGAAACAAAAATTACAACATTTTTAATGTGCTTTATGTTCTAGGACTTACTAAAAATCTGTTATTTGTTAATCAGTTACTTGACCACAATCTCATGGTTGCATTTGATTACCAAAATGGCCAAAAGTTTTGCCACATCAAAGACAAGTCTAGGCATTTCAAAGTGATTTCCAAGGCTTCCAACATTGGCAAAATGTTTCAACTTGATTCTATTTAAAATGATCATCAAGCACTTGTGGTCAAAAATACATAACTAGGCAATTTATGGCATAGAAAATATGGTCACTTGAGTTATGGTTATTTGGTTCAATTAAGAAAATAAGATATGGTTCATGGTCTTCCCAAACTCAAGCAATCTTTTGATATATGTACTATCTGCTTAGCATGAAAACAAAGAAGAGTTCCCTTTGGTAAGACTAAGTATCGATCACTTGGTAAGTTGGACTTGGTGCACATCGATCTTTGCAGACATTTTGCTCCTAGTCTCAGGGGATACAAATACTTTCAACTTTTTTGTTGATGATTACTCATGAAAAATGTGGGTATATTTATTAAAGACTAAGGATCAAGATTTTCAAGTCTTCAAATAATTCAAGGCCACGGTTGAAAATGAAACTGGTAGGAAAATCAAGACCCTATGCTCAAATTGTGTGGGGGAATACACAAGTAAAGAATTCTTATCCTATCTCAGTGCAAATGGAATCAATCGTTAATTGACAACTCCATATTCACCTCAACAAAATGGAGTTATAGAACATCATAATAGAGTCATTGTGGAAATGTTTTTTAGCATGTTTGAAGATGTAAATTTTACCTAATACATATTGGGCAAAAGCTTGTCACACTGTAGTCTACTTATTGAACAGGTCACCCACCAAAGCACATGATGGAATTTTTGACCAAATTTGACCTTTAGTCAAATTTCATTCAACCCCTACATTTTTGAACTTTTTATAAGTTTATACATGTCATATAGGGGTCTCATAGTGGTCTAGGCATCTTACTTATCCTTTCACTAGTCCTTGCCTAAGCTCATCTCCCTCAAAATTGCCTAGTCAACCAAGGTCAACCTTAGTCAAACATGGTAAAACTTAGTCAAAGTTCCAAATTGTGTTAGATATGTTCTAATTTGGTTTCTGATATGTTTCAAGGTGTCTTCAAGTCATAAATTTATCATTTGTTATGTTTTACATGCAAAAAGAGTCATTTGGCCACATTTTTAGCATAATAAATGACTTGTTCAAATTTTCAAGGAGATAAATTTGTCACCAAGAGATATTTCAATGTGGAGAAGGTCAGGATCTATCAATAATATTCAAATGTCAATCTAAGAGGTAGTTATGTGTAGAAGGGGTAGTTTCTCCTTGTTTTAGGCCTTTTTGGGCACTTGTACAAACTTATTGAGTTCACCATCAGCTAAAAATGTGGGTAATATGTCTCTTCAGCTCCTTATACTCCTTTCCATGCTTGGTGTGCTGAGAGAATGACAAATTTTAGTTGAAAATTCTTTTTTCTTACATATTATCTTTGCAAGCCAAGAAAGGTCATTTTCAAACACTTGGTGTGGGTTGTACAGCTAGAGTTGGGAAGAATGCCTTTGGATTTGGATAGTAATCTGAGTTTAATTCAAATACATAGCAAGAAGTTCTATTTTGGTGCCTCCTCATTTATGAACCATCAGTTAGACTCTAGACAACTTTTTATGCTTCTTCATCTAAGAGGGGTCCCTATTTGAGTAGTTTTTGACTAGTTTGCTTTGTTTTGACAAGTTGTATTATTTTCCATGATTCTCAGAGATCTCCATAGGTTATCCATCACCATTATAGCATAAATATCATCAAATGTCAAATAAGCCTCTTCTAGGCTTGGTTGGTTTGCAAATTTTCTGCTCTTTATGCATCTACAGGTGCTTTGAAGGTGATTTACACAATGAAGAAAGTGTTTTGATGTTGTTTTGGAGATTTTCCTTGATGTATGTTATGCATTTAAGGATTGAAAATTGTATTTGAGGTGCTTGTAAGGCCTTACCTTGCATATTCTTGCTCTTTCATGTTTTCCCTAAATATCACAATCAAAACCTTCATCTACAAACCTTGCTGACATGATAATGGTGTATGAAATGATGAGTGTGCTTTTCAACCTCATGGTTTCTAAAAAAATACATTAGGATACTAGATGAAAACACAAAAAATTCATGATTGAGAGGTCTCCATGATTAGTATACTTTAGGTCATTGTGATGCAAGGAGATAACCACCTACAGGTGGCCTAAACAGGGAATTAGATCACCCACAAAATTTTAAATCATGATTTAAATCCTTTTCTTAGAACCTTAAGTGTCAAGGGGATCTTGAAATATAGGTTTGGAAAACTAAAGCAACAAACAAGGGCATAAACCATGCTAAAAGGGTCATAAGACTAATACAGTGACTGAATCCTTTTTTTGAGGAGACAGAGGCTCAGGAGTTTTTTTTAAAATGACATATAACATGTTTGACAAGGTTTTGAAGCACACAATTGGGTGTATTTTGCTGTCTCTAGCATGGATTAGGCTTGTGAAAAGGGTGGACTCAAGGGAATGAGTGTAAGACAGTTATTGAAAGACCTAAAGGTACCTCTTGAGCCACTAAAATTAGGCAGTGAGTTCTATGTGTTTGAGCCTCAATTGACCATTAGCCTTATGAAGAAATAAATGCATGATGTCATGATTATATGACCACATGGTGAGTAGGAGACACTAGTAAATTTGAATGTCATCTAGTTTTATGATCATATATAATGTTTTAGACCTTGTACTTACCCAGTCCGTACAAAGGGACACCTACAGTAGGGTCTAAAAGGATATATCTCAGTCAAATAAGCAAAGAGCTTGGTGAATTGGATAATGTTTTAAGGCTTCCAAAATGGATTCCACTTCAAATAAATAGTATGTGACCTTAAAGGGTGTCTCAAAAGGGTGAGTGAAGTCATAATCAAGCAAATAAGACCCTGTGATAACCTACAATCAGAAGTAAAAGTGTCTCAGTCATGGAAAAGAATAGTTTGGTTTCAAATAAGGCACATAGGTCTTTTCAAAGAGGATATACATATTTTATAACCTCAAGGAGGTTTCAAAGAAATTTTTAACATCACATCTAGGTGGATGAGGTAAACCAACACCTACAACGAACAAGGAACAAACTGAGACAATAGTGACCTAAAGGATGGGTCTTGGTGGCATTTTAGCTCATTTAAGGTAGTTCCAAGGAGAAGGTAAGCACTAATTTATGATCCAACCTAGAGTGGAGTTTCTCAAAATCATGACCATGACTTACATGGTCCAAACCAACACCTACAACAAGCGTGAAGGAGCAAGGTTGTCTCAGTGTAAATAACTTGCAGACCTAGTCTTGGAATCTAAGAGCATAGAGGTGGTTTAAGTGATAAAGGTTTTGAATGAGGAATATAGACACTATAACATGGATATAAAATCATTTATAAACCTTTCATAGTGTATAGTAAACATGAAAAAGGTCCTAACATTGATACATTCAACCCCTTTTGGAAAACCTTGTAGACAGTCTCTTAGACAAGGTTCAATCTTATTTTTTGAGGGTTTAGAGGTCTAAATCTTAGAGTTAGAGGCTGAATTTTTGTACAAATAATCCTTATCAAGTCAATAATCACATCCAATAGTTAAGTTTCTAGGAAAAAAAGGGAAATATGCCTCTGTTTTGTCTCAGAGGTAGTGTGCTCTCTCCATGTCAAACCCTGCCAATTTTGGAAGATGGGTGAAAAAGGTGAACCAAAAGGTACATAGACACTTTAAGATGATTTAATAAGCTAGGATACATCTCTGGCAACCTTGGAAACCTTTCTTTAAGGTTGTAATATTGATAGGGTGGTCTAGACAAGGAGGTCTGCAGGGAAACCTATTGAGACAACATGCAAACCTAGCCTCAAATGAGGGACCACATTCAATTTTGGCCTTATTGGAGAATTATAATGCTTTGATTCATGTCAAAGAGAGTGTAATAGAGGTGAGAGAATATAAAAATTTTAGGGGAACTCATTATAAATCCATGTTGGGCCTAATTTGTTGATAAAGCCTAATAGGCCTAGTCTAAACCTAGTACCTAGAGGTTGCAAATAGGTTGGAGAGGGCCTAAAAAAACATGGAGACTAGTGGGGACATGTTATTTTGGGGGGAATAATAAGTGTATAATAAACCTATAATTTATAGAATATTAAAGCAAGAAGATATTCTGGGCTTAAGAACACATAAACCCTCACAGAATGCATGGAAGAGGCATGAGTGGCTATGTTTGAATGCTTGGATATTTTCCAAGGATTTGCATGGGACCTTGAGGTTATTGGAGAGGCTATTTAGAGTCCCTAAGTTTCCTTTAGTGGCATTTTTTCAGGATTTGAACATCTATTATTTATGATCAAATGTTAAGACTAAAACCACCTCAAAACCCTTGCAAACCTTGCTCAAGAACCCGATTGGGAAGATGAGGTAAATGAAGCATCTAAATGGAGTGTAAAGCACATGAAAATAATTTGATGATGCATAAGATTCTCTATAGTTATGACACAAGCAATTGATCTGTACGACACATGTATGGATGGTGCAAAATAGGGCTTATTTTGAGAATTTTTTGTGTTTTACAAGCAAGGAGAACTTTCAAAGCATGAAACCACTTTTGGGAGGCAAGTTGAGAATTTTTATAAGTCTCCATGGCCATTTGATGATCCATCTAAACTCCTAAGTCTATATATTATCTCCTTCCTTTCAGCCAGTCTAATGGTTAGATAGTGAACACTTAAGGAAAAATTATGAAACTCAATTAGGGAAGCCTTTTAAGGTCTATTTGATGAAACTAATGATATAGACACATTTGAAACATGTCATCTTTCCTTGTGCATGGATCATATTGTATAATTGGTAAGGTTTTTAGTGCCAAGTGTGAGAGGTGCATGGAGAGAGGTCATTTTGAGACTGTCATAGATGATTATGTATGGTCAGAATGATAGAAATGATCAAGGACCTTCCCAATGCATGTGAGGACTTTTTTGTAACCCCTCCTAATTAGACCCATCATCATACCTAATCATACGTAGTGATAAGGTATTTTTGGAATGCAAATCATGACGGGTAGTTTTCTATGCAAGGAAAGGAATTTTTAGGCCACTTTGCAAGGCTTCGATGATTTGAGATGATACTTGTAGCTCCTAAAATTGCATGTCTCATCCCATCTCTCTCTCTCTCATACATGCACAAGTAACTGATCTTTTTAGTTGGATAAGTGTCTAATGACTCATGAACTTCTTTTTCTCTCTCACACACATAATTGCTATAAATTCTAGCCTTTTAGCATTGTAAGGGATCTCTCCACCTTGGTATGGTGAAGCCCCACCAAATTTTTGCCTTGAGCTAATAAATATAGTTTTTTACCTCATTCAATATTTCAGCTAATAAATATAGTTTTTTTTACCTCATTCAATATTTCACTAAGTGTATACAATGGTTTTTGGTCTTCTGAAAGTGTATCTTTGTTTACCTTCATATGTTACTCTTCCTAGTACCTTATGTTTTGTAATCTCTCTTTTGCAAGTTATCAAGAAGTGCTTAATAGAATTACAGGTGTAGTGAGTAGCCTATCTAATAGTGTGTTTTATAATGCCTATTGTCTATGTCCTCCTAGCCTAAGCTATCTCCAAGGCCCCATGTTGAAACATTGATGTGAAAGAGAAGGTTGTTATTAGATGAAGTGTATGTGCATACTTCCTCTTAGTATTAAGTGCATGGCAAAGGGTGTGTGTAGAGCACATGTTTGGTGTGTCACCTCCCATAGAGTAGATTTGCTTCCAACTATTCTTATCCTTTTTCATCTCCACAAGTTTTAGTAGTAGGATTGAGCTATAGTGATGCATCAAGGGGAACTAGCCCCTCATATAAAGATTTACCTCAATTTAAGGACACCGACAGCCCTGAGGTGGTTTCATTGTGCCACTTGAATGAGGAGTGACTTGTCATCTCCTCATTGAGTGCAAGTTCAAGTGACAACATGAATCACACCTCACGAAGCTTGGATAGAGAATAAACTAAAGGTAACTCACATTCAAGTTTTTGGTTTCAAGGCATATATACATGTTCTTAAGAAGAAAACAAATAATTTAGATAAGAAAACAAATGAATGTATTTTTATGGGATACAGCTCACAATGAAAATCATACAAGCTGATAGAATAAGCAATATGATTGCATATGAATACCAGATCTAGATGTGAGACCAATAACAAAGACATTCACCAGAAAATAATGAGAGTAAAGTTGAACACACCATAACATAGATATATGTGGAAAAAAATTTCAAAGAGGTAAAAAAACCACAAAGATTATCCATATTATGAGAAACTACCAAGTACCCAATACAGTCTTTCTTCCTCACACTTCTTTTTTTTATTTTTCTTACAATATAAACTATTTATTATATAGACAAGATAATCTACCTATTATAAATGACTTTTTCCAACCACCACATTAATGAGTCCAACCTCTCTAAAAGTTATTTAATATAGTTTATTATTTATTTATACCAGAATAAATTCATGATAAAAAATAAAATATATTATTATTTAACTAATATAATTTAATGTATTAAAAATGCATAAATAATACCACTTAACCATTAATTGTTCTAATACTCTCTCTAAATGTTAAGTAACCATACATGGTATTTTTTAGGAGGTAACAACATAATGAATTTACACTCCATGAACCATCCACATGATGAGTTTTAAGAAGTAATAATTGAAGAAAACATCTTTCTTCATGTCAAAGTCACATTTAAAAGAATTATGCTATGTAAACATAGTCACCCAAAAATAATATACTATTTAACTATAGACATTTAAAAATATTACACTATATAACTGTAATCACATAATCACCTTTAAAAGAATTACACTATACAACTATAGATACCCAAAGGTATTACACTATGTAACCACAATTACATAGTCACCTTTAAAGGAATTACAATATACATCTACAGACACATAAAATTTTTGCACTGTCTTCATAAGCACCTTTAAAGGAATTACACTATGTTATCATAAACCACTTAAAGTAAATTTAAGCTAGTATGATTGTAAGACAACATCCCACAATGAGAATACATCCCACAATTTTTCATGAATAATCAACCAAACATATTCGAGTCTTTTATAATATAAAGACTTTTATGCTACTATGTGTTAGGTACAATGTAGACTTTCATATGAAATTTACTAAAATCACATAAAGTAATTTATTATAATGCTTTACAATGAAAAGAAGTATAAATACATAGAAAGAAACACACGACTCACATGGCTGTTAAAAAGTGGCATTGTCACGCATACTCCCCTTCAATGACAACTTTGATAAATATAACATTTAATGAATTTTTATAAGCTTTAATGTATTGGTGGTATTAAATTTTTCACTAAAGTTATAATATTTTGACTATTATCAAGAAGGTTGGTATAAAGAGAAACTTCCACACGATGTTTTTCTATCATCTTTCATAGCCACAAGGCTTTTTTAATAACTTCCACATGAAGTGTTCCAAGTGATAGAAACTACACCAAACTTAAATACATCTAAAATAGACTCATTATAGTATGGTTAGCATCATAATAACTAAATAAATTAGTATAATAAAAAAAATATAAACCAAAGTTTACAATTTTTCTATATACAGAAGTATAAACTTTGTTAATTTCGAATGATCCAAGTATAAATCTTGCACAAATCTGGAAGCAACACCCACATCTTATAAAATATTTATCCTAATAATGGTTAGATAAATCAAAATACCAACAAGATATTTGTAAATAGGGGTTAGCTTTATTGTACACAGTTTTTAAATCAAGCTTTAACACAACCTTCAATAGAAATGTATGTACGTTTACAATCAAGTATGTTAAATTTAACAAAGAAGTTATTTGATGCACATACAATAAATTCGCTAATAATTTGATAATAAGTTAACCAAACATTACATATATTATTAAGAATAATTTCATATTATAATTTAAGTCATGAATATTTTTCTTTCCTTTTAAAATTGATAGTACAAGTTTGCATTTTATACTAAATCAAAAAAAAAATTAAAAAACAAAAAATTTAATATGATTTATACTTGATTCTATAATAAATACACATATTCTAGTGTGTAAACAACACTATCCACTTTAATTGATTGCAAAATATTTTAAAAACACAAATAATTATAATAAAAGTAAAAATTACAAGTGTCGTAAATATCATAAATAATGTCGTAAATTATACTATTTGAATAAATTGTTGTAAAATTAATAGTATGAGGTTTAAAATCAAATAAAATACCATTGCAATATGTTTATAAGATGTAAAAACATAAATATCAACTGGTCATATGACCATCTTTGACAAAAAATATGACAAATCAAGGGTATCAAAAGTGTCGAAAGTGTTGCAAACTTCATACGTGAGATTTTACATGACTAATAGCCAGACTTTATAACTAATTATTTTAAAATCAATTAATTAATTCTGATTAAAAAAATATATTAACGCTAATATTTAATTTAAGGACCTTGGATCTATAAATATTTTTCAAAAAATACTAGTAAACTTTCATTTATTCAATACAAGATTTCACATGCAAGCTACATGATTTAATTAATTTTAATTTTTTTTTAAATAAAATATTAAATGCATGTAAAATAAATATTTTTTAATTGTATAAATAAAAAATGAAATATATTTTAAATCTTTTTTTTTTTAAAATACAAGTCAACAGACCCACTAAATATGTGCTTACATGAAAATTTGATTAATTACAACTTACCCACTAAGTATGTTAACACAATAAATGCATTAACTTATATTTAACTTTTTTGTAGTCTTATTTTTATTTTATTTTTTAAAAATAAATAAATCATAATTAAATACTTTCATAAAAATAATAAAATGAAAGCATTTATTTAAAAAAATAATTTTAAAAAACTTAAGTGAGGTCCACTACTTGGGTGGAATTAACCCAATTAAATAAATATTTTATTTTTAAAATACTTGCATTAAAACTTCAACATACCCGTTAATTCCTTGTTATAGCACATTTTATACAGAAACATAACACATGTGGAGAGTAGGGGAGGATTGCATGAGCTCTAAACATCTATTTTTAGTGATCCAAAGCTTCAAAACACTTGTAAATTGCCATTTAAAGCTACTGATAAATCTAGATCTATAATTTTTTGACTGTAAAATGATATTTTAATATTTTTACTACTATTATAACATACTATGACACCCAGATAAAAGTAAAAAAAAAATAGATTTTCTTTTGATGCTTTTCAGGATCTAAAAATGGTTTCAACAAGCTTAAATATTGTAGAAAACATGAAATCAATTTTTAAATCTCAAAAAATGATTGAAAATACATTATTTTTATTTTTTTTCTTCTTCCATAGTCGTAAAAGCTAAAGCATGATGCTTGAGAGGAGAGAAAAAAATTTTAAAAAATAGGAGACCAAATTAGGCAGATTAAATATCAAAATTGCTTGAAAATGGTCAAACTAAGCAAATAAAAAAATAAAATTGAGATTTACTATCCAAAATCTGATTTTTCACTAATTTTTATCTCATATATTCTTAAAAATGGCATTTGAGAGGAGAAATATTTTTTGAAATGCGCTACAAGAGTCCAAATCAAGTGAAATAAAGATAAAAATGCATGGAAATTGTCAAACTAAGCCAATAGAGTGACCAGAATGAAGATTTGCTATACAAAATCATTTTTTTTTAAAGAAAGCCATACAAAGACTATAAAATAATTTTCAAGCACTTATTCACTTATTTGTTAACTCTCTTAATGTTTGCAACTCCCTGTAAGTGTTAAATCTGCAACTAAAAAGCTTCAGCCACTTTTATATAGATTATTAGTCCAAAAAATAAGAAAATCTTTAAAAAATTAATTTTTTTAAAAATATTTTTATCCCATTTTAAGATTTTCAATTAGATCTATGACATGAAAATAGACTTGAAATATAAAAAAATGCAGAGATCTGAGATTTATAACCTTTTAAAAGAGAAAAAAGTAGAATAACTTACTTCCTACATAAAAAGAAGCTTGAAATTTTTCATGAACATACCATGACTTAAAAAATAGATGAATCTAGACTTGAACATAAGCTAAAAACTTTTATTTATAATCTTGTTGCTTAATAATGTATCAACTAGCTCTGATACCATGACAAAATAAGCAATATGATTGCATACAAACACTAGATCTAGATGTGAAACCAATAGCAAAGACATTCACCATGAAATAATAAGAACAAAGTTAAACACACCATAACACAAATATACATGAAAAAACTTTCAAAAAAATAAAAAAATTCACAAAGATTATTCATATTATGAGAAACTAACGAGTACCCAATACAGTGTTTCTTTCACTTTTTTTTTTCTATTTTTTCTTACAATATAAATTCTTTATTATATTGACAAGATAATCTACCTATTATAAATGACTTTTTCCAACCACCACATTAATGGGTCCAATATCTCTAAATATCATTTAATATAATTTATTATTTATTTACACGAGGATAAACTCATGATAAATAATAAAATATATTATTATTTAATGAATGTAATTTAATGTATTAAAGGTACATAAATAATACCACTTAACTATTAATTGTTCCAATAAGTTACTTTATCTAAAAACAAAGAAGGTACTAATCAGCAGAGATGTCGTATTTGATGAAAAGAGTGGAATCAATCCACCTTCTACACAAGCAAATGATATAGGGAAAAGTCTTGTAATATTTTCAAATAGTGATGGTGAAAGTGAATAGAAAGATGGTCAAATAAGACCTCTATTACCACTACCTATAATTTAACGTATGCCCAAGTGGTATACAAGTATTATACGAGATGCTAACTTAAACGGAGTACCAGATACATCCACTTCAATATCGAAGACTCGAAGCATGTCTCGAGAAGAGGTTAATATGGCCCTTATGAGTATTGTGCAAGAAATATATGATCCCTATATAGTAACAGAAGCCCTACAATATAGACCTTCGAAAGATGCCATGAATGTAAAATATTAATCACTAATGAAGAATAACACTTGACAACTTGTTGATCTTTCACGAGGGAAGAAGCCTATTGGATGCAAATGGGTATTTAAGACTAAGTACAATGCAGATGACAGTATGATAAGTACAAGGCAAGGCTTGTTACAAAAGGGTATGCTCATAAAGAAGGCTTGACTATGAGGAGACTTTTGCTCCCACGGCTAAGATAAAGACTATTAGAATGGTTTTTGCTATGGATGCATAGTTTGGATGGAAAGTCCATCAAATAGACGTAAAAAATATATTTCTTAATGGAGATTTGAAAGAGAAATTCTACACGACTCAATCTGAAGGGTTTGTGGCACCTAATTAGGAACAAAAATGTGTAGGCTTATCAAATCTATTTATGGGTCAAAACAAGCTCCCCGAGCTTGGTACATCAAGATTGATGAGCATCTTATACAACATGGATTCAATAGTTCATATGATCTTAACCTCTACCTCAAAGAGCATGGGGGAGGTTGTTATATTGGTTGTTTATATCGATGATCTAGTTATCACTGGTAGTACAATGAAGATGATCGATATAACTAAGAATAATCTCAAGTGATCATTCAACATGATAGATCTCAGGTTGCTACACTATTGTCTTAGTTTAGAGGTATGGTAGAAGGAACATTATATTTTTATTTCACAAATGAAGTATACCAAGAAATTACTAGATAAATTCAGGATGATGGACTGCAAGCCTATTACAACACCTATGGAGACAAGACTTTAGTTGTCTTGTATAGATCCATCACTAGAAGTAAATGCAACTCTCTGTCGATATTTGATTGGGAGTCTCATTTACTTGACATATTCTAGGCCAAATATTAGCTATGTCATCAACTATCTTTCTCGATTCATCCAAAAACCAAAGGTGACACACTGGAAAGTAACAAAGCAAGTATTGAGATACATAAGAGGTACAATTGAGTATTGCCTAGAGTACAAGAAAAATGATAAGTTTTTATTAACAATATACATGGATGCAGATCATACAACTTCTATTGATGACAGGAAATTCATTTCTAGATTTGTGTTCTTTCTAGGATCTGGTCTGATTTCATGGGAAGTAAGAAGTAGAATTGTGTTTCTATATTTTCCATAGAGGTAGAATATCATGCTGTAGTAGAAGCTATTTGTGAAGCGATATGGATATGTCATATTCTTTTAAGACTTGGAATTCTACTGACTCAGCATATAGTTATGAATTGTGACAATCAGGGCATTCTACATCTTGTTCGCAATCTAGTGTTTCATGAGAGAACCAAACACATAGAGGTTCAAATTCATTTATATGCGAATATGTTCAGCAACACAAAATACATCTCTAGTATTTTCCCGCACAAGATCAGTGTGCAAATATCTTCATGAAGTCACTTGCACGTGATAATTTTGAGGCATTTTAGAATTTTCTCTCTTCTTCCCTTCAGGGTATAATCAATTAAGGGGGGAATGTCAGAATAATTAATTAATCCTAGCTATTTGTAATAAATGTCTCCAGGTAATTTACACCTTTGATGGACATAGGCTAGTTAGGTGGAGATTTATTAGGTGTGATTAGTTGTAATCTCCTACATATTAGGTGATCTAATGTCATTTAGTATTGTATGAATAAGCACCTCTTGTAGTGATTTTCTTATTAGTTAATACGATTTATTCTATATTTCATCATGGTTCTTTCTTTTTCCTTTCTTATCGATAGCTCAGAGAAGGGGTGGAGAGATAAGGTGAGGGAAAGGTGAAGGTGTTTCTTCTATTCAATCTTCAACAGAGTTCTCTAGGACCTCCCACAAACCTTTTACCTTACTGCTTACGTCTGGGGTGATCTCAATACCCATCAATGATTTCCCTTTTTTGGTGAGGAGGAAGATTAACCCCTAGTATATAAGGTCATAGGAGGGTTTTTCTTGGAAGGTCAAGATGGAGCGTTCAAGGTACATGAGTAGATAGTAAGGTAGGCTAATACAGTGGCCGTTGAAGTGGTTTATTAACAAAAAGTGATGAGAAAATATGTAAGTAAAATTTTCCCTCTAAAGTAAAATATTACATTACTTGGAAACAAATGTCGGGCCAATACCTTGGAAGATTAGCTCTAGAGTATCTTTTCTTTTTAGTTTGGAAGGTCGATTCCATTTTAAAAAAACTTTAGAATTTTATTATCGTTTAATCTCTATGTTAAATGGATTTTGTTTGAGAGATAATGACTAATAAAATGAACACCTCTCTCCTCTTGAACTTTTAATGAAAATACATTTTCAAAAATGAAAATGGAATATTGGTGTTGTATAGTTGTGAAAAAAATATGATTTCCTTCCCTCTTTATTTCTAAAATGAACTTTTGAAAAGAAAATGATTGTAAAATTTTTAAAATTTTGGTACTTATATATTTAAGAAGAAAATAGATGAAAATTATTTTAAATCCATAAAATGGGTGTATTTTAAATAATTTTTTTTCAAAATATATATATATATAATAAATGAATGTTAATATAAATAATTAAATTAAAAATATATATATAAATAGAAATAGAAATAAAAATTATGGCACGTATTTTAGAGTGTTATATTAAAAAAAATTTATGATGATGATGATGATGATGATGATGTGTGTGTGTGTGTGTGTGTGTGTGTGAGAGAGAGAGAGAGAGAGAGAGAGAAAGATAAAATGAGTAATACATTATAAATACATATTTATTTGAATAATATAAGATTTTTTTTTAATAATTAAAAAATTGATTGATATTTAAAAACCAAGAAGACAACTTACAAAGACAATAAGAAGTTAGCTTTTATAAAAAAACTAATTTTCTAAATTCCATCGTTAGAATCTAGCTTAATCCTACTTTCTAAAAATAAAAAATGTTCTTTTAGCAAGTTCAAGGAATTTGCATACAAGTCTATCTTTTAGGCAAGCTTTCTCTTAATAACTTGCATGCAATTCCCACTATTTTTTTTATTATTTTTATTTTTAGTAATTTTTGGATAATAATTTACCAACATCTCATTTTCTACAGGTTTCATTTCCCCGCTTTGCCCTTCTTTGCTTATCATCCTCCCTTGCCTTTTCTTAACTAAACAATGCATTCCTTTTTGATGATTTCCTTAAATTCATCCATCTCCATAAATCCAGAGATATTACTCATATTTTTTATTCCATCTTTTACTTTAGACTCTATCCCGTAGTTTGCTAACCATTTTGCATCTCAATTTCCTTTTCTTATTGTAGTTCTACTTGAATTCCTCAAAATGGTTATGTAACTTTCACCCTTATTATATGATCCTTTTCGGTCTCCAGTTTAGGTTTTTGTTTTCATCCATTGCTTTAATAATTAAGAGCAAGTATTCTTCTATTACCACTTAATATTTTCTTTCAATGCCAACTTCATTCCTAGTATTAATCCTTCAACTTCCACTATGTTGGTGGAATTGATTCATGTGGAGACTGGGTTATAGGCTATCACCTGACCCTTATGATTTCTTAAAATGACCCATGTGCTAGACTTTGTTGGGTTTTGTTTTGATGCACCATCAATGTTAACCTTGTACCATCCCTATTCTGGGAGAGCTCATTTTATGTCTTTTCTTATTATCTCCTTTTTTTGCTTATTGCTACGTTTCAAAGTATCAAAAACTTTCTCATCTTTCCCCAGTTTTTGAGGATCTTGATTTCATCTAGATCGGCTTCTTTATTCTTTAGTTGTTTCAAGGATAAGATTGTCTCCATAATACTATCTTCTATTTCCATTTAGACTTGCTCCTATGATTTGTGTCGATCATTATTTTTGACTTTTCTCACATTTCATTCTACCCACACTTTCCAAGTGATCATACCCAACACCATCTCCCATATGTCCTTAAGAATATTTAATTTCTTATTCCACCCCCAGCCTTTGAGATGATCTGGGAAGTTCTTATTCATACTCAAATTCATGTTAAACATGTTAATAAAATGATTCCATAATCGTAAATTAAAGTTGCAATGGAGGAGGAGGTGCTTTATGTTTTCATCATTACATTAGCACAAGATGCATCCAGACGGTCCCTGAAAACCTCTCTATTTTAGTTTTTTCCTTGTTAAAATTTTCTCATGCCCAGTTAACCACAAGAAAGCTTTTTCCTTCAGCCATGCTTTAGAACTCCATATACTTTCCCATAATGAACCTTCAGGCCCTCTGATAGGACATACAATCTCGGCTATATATCCTTCTTTAACTTTGTACACTCCCGTGCCTTTCCTATTCTAGTTTTATGTATCTTTATCTGTACTCCAAGGAATCCTAAAACCTTGAAATAGGCCATTTATAAACTTATGGTATTCATTATGTGTGCCATCTAAATTTTGGAATGTTTTATAGGAAAGGGTCTTGTGGCTAGCTCTACTCCTTCATCCCTTTAGTAATCTTTCACTTTGTGCTCCCAAAGTCTAATACTTTCTTCTCAGATACTATTAAGGTTAATTTCCATTTTCAAGGGTTTCTATATAATCCATCTCTCTTCCCAGAAGTCTATGCTTTCCCAATTTTTAACTTGGGAATAGTCCTTTGAGAAAATATTTGGCCTCCATTATGTTTTTCCAAATAGCTAAGCCCATCTTAATTTCCTTTGTTGTATATATTCTTTTTGGATTCCTCTCATTGAGATATTTATCTCTCACCATTTCACTCCATCTTTCAAAGAGATTAGTTCTGATTGTCCATACAAGTTTAGCTACTAGGGCTCAATTTACCTTAGAGATGTCTTTTATACTTGCTCCTCCTTGATAAATTGGTTTACACACTTTATCCCAAGCAAGAAGAGGAAATTTTTCCTTTTAGCCTATGCCTTGCCACCAAAAATTCCTTTGTATTTTATTTATCTTGAAAAAATAATAAAAGGAAACTTTAGAAGAGAGAACCAATATACGATTGTGGATATCAAGACCATCTTAATAAGAGTTATCCTCCCTACCTATGTTAGATATTTTCCTTTCTAGTTACTCAGTTTTCTCCTAATCTTTTATCCATAATTTTGTTCCATTTATTTTTTTCTCACTTTCCTTTAAAGAGAGGAAAGCCTAGGTAATTATTAGGGAGAGTTGCCTTTTCAAACCCTAAAATTTTGCACATAAAATATTGGATGCTAGGAGAGAAATTGATGAAAAACATCTTGGATTTATTTTTATTAATTGATTATCTTGATGTTTTTTCATAGCTAGCCGATAAATCCTTTATTTATATAATTTCTTGAAGTGCTGGCACAGAAAAGAGCATGGTATGTCCACAAACTACATATGAGAGTGGGCACGACCATTAGTTGTAGCTTGAGCCCCTTTTGTTTTGTTTGTTTCTTTTAGGAATGTAATGTGTCTCCATAGGACCTCTGCCATGAGGATGAAAAAATAGGGGAGAGTGAGTCCCCTTGCATAAGGATCCTTGAGGAGGAAAATTACCCTTTGAGGGATCCATTGACCATAACTAAAAACTTGGGAGAAGCATAACAACTATGAACCTATCTTCTCCATTCTTGATTGAAACCAAACTTTCAGAGTGTTTCGTTAAGAAAAGACCAACTCACATTGTCATAGGCCTTAGATATATCTAATTTTATTAACATTCCTTGTCTCTTGTTTGCGTAAACGAACTGAATAATTTTTTGATCAATAATTACCCCATCATTAATTTGTCTTCCTTTGACAAAACCTCCTTGTTCTTCCATAATTATCTTAGATAGAATGTTTTGAAGCCAATTGGTAATGGTTTTGGATATGATTTTGTAAATAGGGTTACATAGAGAGATAGGATAAAAATTCTCAAGCATTTTGCTCTCTGATTTTTTCAGAATGAGAACCAAGAATGTAGAATTGAAAGCTTTTAACATCCCTTGTGATTCCTTAAATTCTTAAACTACTTCTCTGAGCTCCTCTCTCAAAAGATCTCAAAAATGTTGGTAGAAAAGGGTCGACAATCTGTCTGGGACCGGATATCAATCTCTTGTCATCTCAAAGAGCGCTCTCTTGACTTCTTTTAGATATATGTCCTCCATCAAGTTTTCATTATCACATTAGGTAACTAGCTATGGAATTTGTCTCCAAAAGACTTCCTAGTCTACTTGTCTCTCCTCCTTATCCTATTATAATGTATCTTCCTATGACCCCACCATGTATTCTTAAATGTCCTTGGGCTCCTCCAAGTGGGTTCCTTCTAGTGTCTTTAGTTTTTGAATAGTCTTATAATTCTACATGAGAGATGAAATAAATTTGTGTTATGTTCTCCCTCCTTCAACCATCTTACTCTAGATTTTTGTTTCTAGTAGATTTCCTCCTTTTTGTACACCTCCTCTAGGTTCCTTGTTACTTCTCCTCTCTTGAATCTCACCACTTCTCTTAACTAGATCTTGTTTAACCTGAAATATTTTTTTGAAAATGTGATGAATCCATTCCTTCAAGGACTCCTTTAAATCTCTAATTTTCTAGGAGAATAAGTACATTATTCCCTGAATCTATTATTTGGGGCTTTCCACTATTGGGTGATGAAATCCTCAATGTTAGGGTGTCCAAGCCACATTTTCTCAAACCTAAAGGGAGCTCTCACTAGCTGCTCATCTTGCATAATATGTAATGTTATCAGCCAGTGATCTTATCCTAGAGTTTTGAGAACCTCAATTTATAAAATGGACCTATCTTTTACCTAGTTTCTTGAGGCCCAAAATTTATCCAATCTTTCTTGAATAAGGTCCTTATTCTTTTGTTGCTCCAAGTGAAACATTCTTGTTTTGTTTTAATATCCCATAGTTCAGCATTCTCCACAAAGTTTTGGAGGAACGAACAATACTTATCATCCATGTTTTCTCCCTTCTTTTTTGAGGCATCTAATTTTCAATTGAATTCCCCTCTAAGACCAAATAGACCTTTTGGTCTACTTTGATTATAGCCTCTAGCTATTCTCAGGATTATTCCCTTTCCTCTTTATTCTGGGAGCCGTAAATGTTTATTAAAGAGAATCGAGCCATGTCCTTATAGAAGCTACTTTGCACATAAGCTAATAGCTTTAGGCTTGGATAATCTCTAGCTTCACTGAACTAGGATCCCATATCATTGTCAATCCTCCTATCATTCTTATGGAATTCTTCCCTACAGTATCTCTTCTCAGGAATATTGACATGCTTTTATTGTGCTCCACTAAATTTTTAATTTACTCATCACTATATCAGGGTTATGTTGTGTAATTAGTTATTTCAATGATCTCCTTTTGGAGGGGGCATTGAGACCCCTTATATTCCAAGAGATGATATACATTAGGGAAGGTTATTTTACTTGGTTCCCACCAAGAGTGTACTACTTAATATTAAGTCCCTACACCAATAGCTTCCACTGCTTCGTCATGCCTCTTTTTCTTCTTACTTGGTCTCCCTCTCCTTTTTCCATAATTTCCTTTGGATTTGAGGTTTTGAGTTTGTGTAATAACCACATTATCCTCATCGATTATTGGGTTTAACTTGTATTCCTCATCCATACTTGTGTTTTTTTTCTTCCTTTATGCCTTCTCCTTTCATCTATTTTCCTTGATAACTATTTATCTTTTGTTGGTCTAACTTCCTTATAGTAGGTTCTTCTAACATGTTTTTCATGTCTTTTTTGAATTTATTGTTTGTCATGATGTCCTCTATTTTTGTGTTATCTTGGTTCTTGTGTAGTTGGGATTCCTTAATGAAATACACCCTTTCTTTTGAGGTGGGTTTCTCATTGGTGCATTCTTTCTTTCTTTTGGCACATACTTTTCACTATTTTTTTTAGCCTTTATAGTGTACTTTCTTTTTGATTTGACAAATCCCTTTGAATCCTCTATTGTTTCAGGTGATTTTTTTGTGACACTATTTTTCTATAAAGTAGGACACTTTATGATGAGATATCCATATTAGTGGCAGTTTCTACAGTGAAATGGGATGTTCTCATTAACTATTTAAGACTTAGTAGATGAAAATTATAGGTTGTTAAAGGGTTGAGTATAATAATAACTTGAAATAAATACTAAAAATAGTTGATTTGACAAGTTCTTCCTAAAATAGTAAAGACGTAAATAAAGTGTACTTATCTAAATAAAAATAGGTGTTTCTGTGACTTAGGAGGATGGAACAAGCTTGAAGATCAGCCAAACATCTTTCATTCTAAGACTATAGTTGAAATTAGACTTTAAATAGTAGTAATCTTATGAGGATAGTAATGCCATATGGTGTTGCTATCCAATTATGGCACTAGTGTCCTTCTTAGAAGCGTTGCCTAAAACTTTCAAAAATGTTGCAAGAGGTTTGAGGGACTTGTAGGTGATTTTGTGACTTTTGAAAGCTTGTCTATATCACTATTTTGCATGAATATCTTTAAAAACCCTAATGAACACCTACACATATGAAATAACAACTGAATTGAATGCAAAAGAAAGGAAAAATTTTGGTTATGGGATATTACGATTACATGGGTTAGAACACCTGTTGTCTTGGTCATTGCCTACATTAACCCTAATGTTATGGGTCTCATATCATATGTAGTTATCCCTTATGGAATGAACATAATCAACATGCATGGTATGCTAGAATGATTTTTGCTTAGGCCCTTCTTTGATCAAGCATGTAAGTCTACATGTGATAGCTAAGTAATATATTATGTTGAACTATACTATTGATTGATTTTACGTAATTATGTGCCAATATAGTAAGTGCTAGATGTAAAATGCCTTTTGAGGCTCTTTATATAGAAGCAACTTTGATTTGAATGTAAGATCTTATTCATTGGCTGACAAAATGCAAACGAGGGATAAAAACATAAGAGAAGGCTCAAGGGAGGGTTAGGACCCAAAACACGGAAGAAAAAGACTATTGGACACTAGTGATAAAAGGTGGAAACTATCTCCAATGGCAACACTATCCAGATAAGGGTGCTAGTGTCCCAAGGTCCCAAAATAGAGTTGAGAATAGGCAGAACAAGCTAGGGGGGCCTATGACTAGGAGGGGATGACTCAAGATCATTGGGGGTGCAAAAAATAGGGAAAACAAGACATAATAAAGACCAAAAGACCAAAAATGACCATGTAAACAAGGGATATATTCATCACTAAGACCTTCTTATGAAAGAGTGACAAAAGACATAGTACTTGTGGTTGCTTGACCAAATTAGGGTGTATACATTTGCCCCTCTTTTATTCTAGTAATGCAATAAAATGAAAGTACTAAAGTAAAATAAAAAGAGGAACACATACTTGTACTTACCTGTGTAGATGTGCTTTAGACCTGGCCTACTTCTTGTCCAAAGAAGTGAATAGGAGCTGGAATGAAGTCTATGAAGAGGAAGTCCCTAATGTGGGTGTCCCCTATATTGAATCTGAATACTGAACTGAATTCTGAAGAATAAAACCCTATTTTTCCCCACCCTGATATCTGGATTGAATTTGAGTATGTAAACTAAAAATATGGAGAAATAAGACCTGCTTGCCCCCACCTTGATATCTGGATTGAATCTGAGTATGTAAACTGAAAATGTGGAGAACAAAGACCTACTTTACCCCAATCTAACATTTAGAGTAAATTTGAGTATGTAAACTGAAATTGGAGGTCAAAATTGTCACTTAGCCTACATAATCTAGGTCTAGTGAAAGGCTATGGATCAGCTGCTATAGACGGTCATGTGACCCAAACTAGTGAAATCCTAGTGACATCATAGTGATGATTTGGGTGTAACCTGGCATATTGAATATAGAGAATGGTATAACTTAAAATTTCATCTATATGATCTAGTGAATCCCTATGGGATCAATGATGTATGACCTACATCATGCCTCCAAACTTGATATCTAAGTAATGTAATTATGTATCTAAATATTTGTATATCTAAGTTAAACTATATATCTGAGTAAACATGTGTCTAAAAATCTATATATCTAAGTATCTATATATCTGAGTAATCTTGTGTCTAGATCTGTGTGTATGTGTGAATCTATGTAAATAGTGTGTATATACCCCCTTTTTGGTGAGAAATCCAAAATTGTAGTAAGGGTGTCTAACCAAAATTGATACGGATAGTTATGGTGGTGATAGTTAGTTGGGGTAATGTTGTTTTTAGGTTTAAATATTTTATCAATTTTAAATGAGTTAGTTTTTTAAATCGGTAATGGGATAGACCTTTGGTATATATTGAGGTTGTTAAGGGAATATAGGTTTTGTCATTTTATGGATTGGAATGTGATTGAGATATTAGTGGAAACAATATAGGGTGAGGTACATCAGGGTCAAGTCATGTGCATAAGAAATAGATAGCAAATTGGATTTATAGTTCTTTAGATATTACGTTTGGAAGAAGTTGGTATTAGTTGGCAAAATTGGCTCACAAGGTCAATCATAGTAGGGTGGCATTTTTAAAATGTGGCTTAAATAGGTTGGTTGATTTGTTTGACAATTCACTTGAACCATTTGACTTGATAGTGATTGTTCATTTTGAACTAGAGAGTATGCCAAGGAGATGAGGAGAAACTGTGACCTGATATGAGGATGTGGAGGTGCTTATCCAGGTCAGGGAGGAGGTTACTCTGGTAAGGAGTCTATTTATTTCCTTACTTTTGACACATTTAGTACATTTTTTATTTTTTTAGTGAAAATTTGGTAGTTTAGGGTCATTTTTTAGAAATGTGGTGCTACTATCCTGATAATGGTGCTAATGTCCAAGATATGGTGCTAGTGTCCTATGTATGTCACTATTGTCCAATGTTATTATCCCATATGTAGTGTTAATGTCCACTAGGCCAAGTTTTTAGTATTTTTTGTTGCTTATTAATGTTTGATTACTATTTTTGTATATTTATTTGATATTCTATCATGCTAATATTGTATTTGATTATATTTTACAGGTGGATGTGCATATGAAAGAGTTCTAGAGTGGTTAAATGCTAGAGTCATTACAAGGATTATCCTTAACAGATGAGGAGATGGTTGTGGTAGATAGAGATAGTTTGGGTCACGTGGTATCATTGGATCTGATGCCCTAAGACAAACATATGATGATAACATTGTGTGAGTGGTGGAACACATATACCAGTATATTTTATCTACCTATTAGGGAGATGATTGTCACTTTAAAAGATGTTTATAGTATTCTAAGTTTGTCGATTACTATTCAAAGAGTAGTGTTATAAGAGGTTACTAGTAACTGAGCTACAGAGTGGGCCATGAGTATTTTTTTCATGATGTTTATAGGGACTTACCAAGCAGGGAACAACAATGATGTATTATTATCATCGATTGTCATAGTGAATGTTATGTGGTTGTATAAGTTTTTAACAGTTTTATTGGCTTCATTTCTTATTATGGATGGGACAAGGGTATTTATCTCATATAAGATGCATAGGATAGTATAGGATATAGAGGAGCATGGCACCATGTACTTATGGGGTCAGACTATGTTAGCCCACTTGTATCAAGATTTATATCGCTTCACTTAGGAAATATGCAAAAGTGGTATTGGGCCTTCTAGACTATTTACATTATTGGGATTATGATCATATATAAGTGATTATATCGATGTTGTCTCGATGGGATGATTGGGCTCACCCTCAAATTTTTTTAGAGAGGTGGACAAGTAGACCCACGTGCCCATGAGGAGAATGATACAGTGTCAATAGGTGTTAGATAGGTTGACAATTGGAGATATCATTTTGAGGCCCTAAAAAGGTTATGAGGGATGACCTAAGGATGGTGTTAATCTATGATAAGTGTGAATGAGCTATTGGTTACATGACCATTGGGTCAATGTATTTGAGACATTTCAATACAAGTGAGTGATGCACTAGTTTGGTGTGACTAAGGATGTGCCACCGACACCATTAGTGTGGTTGAGGAGTTCTCAAGATATAGTGAGGCTAGGGAGTAGGCCCAGACCATCAATTGTAGAATTAGCTCTGATACTGATGACAGAGTGGGATCCAATGATTGATATACCAGATGTGGATGATGTAGGAGCAACCAATGGCTATGTAACATGGTGGAGGAAGCATAGATGGGCATCACTATTCTTGAGAGGTAGGATCATTGTGGAGGATGTGTTAGATGTCAATCCCCTTAGGGTCATTGATGGTAGGTTTTTATTGTATATTTGTATATTTTATTTACTTATTTACTTAGGTAGGTATCTGATGTATTGTATTAGCATGTGTAGGTTCAGGTGATGATAAGTATTGGAATACTACCATTGAATTTGTGCTCTAAGTACGGACACGTCATATCCCTGATAATGCCATAGATGATAGATTAGTGGAGAGGGCCACAAATCTTTTCAGTGTCCATGCTCATTTATTTGTTCAAGCAGTGATTGCTATTGTGGAATATAGCCAAGCATATCCTAATAATTATGAGGCACGTGTGGAGCTACAAAGATGAGTTATGCCCACACCTGATGCTCTAGCTGGGGCAAGTATATGGATAATGGACAACTATATACATCTATAGTGAGAGCATGCATAGATGTTGGTTGAGTTCAGGGTGTTATGGGAGAGAGAGAGGAAACACAAGTCTTGATCGAGGTCTCAGAGGGATAGTGAGCCCTCTAGTTCCAATATGGATGTATTAGTGAGAGAGTGAGGGGGTTGGTCCTAGTGAACAAGCCTAGATTATTGAGTGACTTTTAGTATTGTATTGAAACTATACTCTAATTTATAAATATATATGGATGTTTGATGTTATAAGGGCATTGTGTATATTGGTATCTCGATTTATTGCATCATGCATTTTCACATGTGTTTAATTATATTCATTGTATTAAATGGTGATATGGAAATGCGTTATGTTTCTAAGTAATGGTAATGAATTATTTATCTATTTATGAATGTTTAAGTAGACATGTATAGTGTATTAGGAATGTTAGTTGTTAGTATGTGTGTTATAGGAGTATCATAGGATATTTGAGTGTGGATCATATAATTGAGGTATGAACTATCTAAACCCAAATGGCATGGTGAATAAGTGACCATATAGTTCATGTTGTGTCGGTGTAGAAGTAAATTCTAGAATTAATACTACATGTGGTACACTGGTAGTAGCTAGGTGTGTAAACTCTATAGCAAAGAGCTTAATCGATTGTTGTATTGAAATTGTGCTCTAATCTCTATGATCTTTTGTAAATATCTTAATCAGTTGGTGAACTATGTTATGATTTTTATGATCTCTTGCAAATATCTTAATCAGTGGCCGAATTGAAACTATGCTCTGATATCTATGATTATTGCCAAATATCTTAATTGGTGGGCAAACTGAAACTGTGTTTTGATCATTGTGGTTGTTGCCAAATATCTTAATCGATGGGTGAACTAAGACTATGTTCTTATCTCTGTGAACTGGCTGCCATCTCTACTGAATCTATGGTGCATAAGATCTCTCATAAGTTGGTGTCCTAAAAAACACATGGCTCGTATGATGAGTAACAAATGGATCCTTAAAGGGAACACCCTAAGATAACTCAATCATAGAGGAATGTGATCTTGGAGGTTTTGGAGACTAAAATCTTGATGCCCCCTGTGTGAATGTTATAATGCCTCTATCGAGATGATGGTCAATATAATATCAGAGTGCATAATAATTGTTGTTTGAATGTCAATTTATCTTATGAAAATTGCAATATGGTTTATTTTGTATCTTGTGTAGATGGTGTTTTGGATGGTTATGAGTAGAAGGAAGTTTGATCATCTCCTTCTAATAATGTAAGATATCATGAGGCATATTTTTGTTTAAAAATTGTATAGCCCCTATATTGGTGTCATGCGCTCTATTCACTGTAGGAGGTGCTTTGTGAAGTGGCTCTTTGTCCTTGTTGAGTATCTTGATTGGTTGTTTTTGTTCCACTTATTTCTTAATAATAAGTGGAGTTGGTTCTTGTACTATATTATATGATTGTGGCTCTAGGAAACCAACATCCAAATTTGCCTCTGAATGTATAACAACTAGTCCCAACTCTTTTCATAATGCAATAGTTGTCTAACATAGATTTCAGAATGATTTGGATGTTTGATATAATAATTTCTCATTAAGATGAAAAACGAGGCTTCTAGCAAAGATGTATTGTACCTCTAAATCTATCAGCTAGTAAATCAACTAATGCATACATGACTTGAATCTTAAAATATACTCAGTTATGGGTTATTTCTTACCCTAGTGAAGTGCAGGCAACCTCTCATATGTGACTCGAGGTCCCTTATTTTGAATGTAGTGCTTGAGAAAGACTGCTTCTAACTGATCATATGTATGTAGTGAACCATTAGGGAGTGCATGATGAAACCAATCTGATGCCTCACCTTCTAGAGACTTTGTAAATAACTAAAGAAAAGTCAAATTGTTAGTGACATGTGTTATGACTTTCCCATAAGCCTGAAGGTGCAAGTATGGGTCTCCATGGCCATAAATTTTTGGTAACACTACTATCAGAAAGTTGGGTGGCACTTGGTAGTGAAGATTCTATGCAGAATAGGATTACCATGGATGGCATTGGAATCAGCCCAAGAGTGTTATGATTTACTTTCTAGTGTGAAATGGTGTACTTATTATTATAAATCATGCATATTAATCTTAGCCATTGGTACACTGGCTTAGGGACCTTTTTTATGGAGGATTGGATTGATCTTTATAACCTTTGGAGGGGTGATAGCTTGGACCTGTTGAGAGGTAAATGGACTATCACCCTTGTGGAGGTTAGGTTGAAAAATGGGTTCTACTATAGTAAGGTGGGTTGAGGGATATTCATTGGTATCTCATATTTCACAAATTTACAAAGAAGTATCACATGTTAATGGACTAGAAAATACATTATTATCATGTGAATGTAATTTATGTAAATTATGAACATAAGAATAAGTGTGTGTGTGTGTGTGTGTGTTTGAGCATTTGAAGTATCATTAGTTTGAACATGAGAAATAGGTGAAGTAGGGAGAGAACTAGAAGGTTTTGACTCAATGTCTTTTTCACCAAAATCACAGTAATCATCTTTATTCCAAGGTTCATCAAAATCAAAGTTTAATTCACTTGTATAAGAGTATAAGAAGTATCATCGCATGTTCACTAAGATAGAGAGTAGCAGAAGATTTTAACTTTTTTTGGCAATATGATTCTCATTGATGTCTAAAGGGAGTTAGCTAGCACAATGGATGTCATTGATGTCAAGAGAATTAGTCACAGACAAAATTGATAGAAGATCTGTTATAGGTTTTTCAAGAGCATCTCGTATATATGGTTTGTACATTCAGATAAAGAGAAATGAGCCTAGAAATGATTTATCTTAGCTCTCAGACATTACTAGGGTTTTAAAGTAAAACCCTAAGGTTTTTAGTCATGGCATTCACAGGATTTTCTATTTTCATGTTGACTGGATATGGGTGAGAACCGATCGCTTAAGTTATAACTTAAGCCTTTCTCATCATTATGAAACTGACCCCTTTGACCTAGTAAATACCGATCTGGAGTAGTGATCAAAGACTTTAATATTTCCTAATTCCTTGACTTAAGACTTATTCGAGCCTGATCAATGGCTATCACTAAAGCATACAATGAAGATCCAACAATGTGTAATAAATTCAATATGTCAAAAGTACTTGAGAGTGAAAGTGTTAGTGCCAAGTGTCACAAGCATAGGGATTGACAATGTGTAGAAGGAATGTGTGAGTTCTAAGTGTCACAAGCATGGCAACTAAAATTAAAGTGCTTAGAAAGCACATGCTAGTGCCAAGTATCACAAGCACAGGGACTGATAATGTGCCAAAAGGTATGCGAGAGTGCCAAGTGTCACAAGTGTGGGTATTGACAACAATATACAAAAGGCATGTGAGGGTGCCAAATGTCACATTAATGAGAGCTTATCAGATAGAGAACCAATGATCATATTGGTCTATCATAAGATCTAACGGTAAGTGCATGATCATGCAATAAAGATCAACGAAGCATGTGGAGTCAAAGAGGTCAAAGTGTTTGATGTTTAACAATAGATACAAGTAAAGTTTGTGCTACTTTTGAAGATCTAATGGCACGCAAGAACTTGAATCAAAATATCAACGGATGCACTTTAAATATTGAAATGTTAAAGTTTAGAAGCTTGTAAAGATATAATGGAGCGCATGAGCCTATCAAAGTTTGATCAATGGATGTCCTATAAATTTGAAGTGTTAAAGGTTGAAAGCTTACAAATATCTAATAGAGCGAATGAGCATGTCAAAGCTTGATCTATGGGTTACGTTTTAAAGTTGAGACCTTTGAATGAGGATCATTAAATCATGGCATGAAACTTAATATCAATGCTCAGTATTTAAATATATATTCATCTCAATGGTCAGTGTCATAACTTCCAAGAAAGATGCATACTATGACATAGAGAATAATACAAATCACTATGATCGATCTAAATTGTGTAATATGGCATGTGTATCAAAACTAGAGATTGATATATGTTAAATATAGTAAAAGATAGAGAATTATGGTGGTTGAGCATGAATTAAAGAAGCGAGAAACTTGTAGGAGTGTGATGTGTTAATGACCAAGTGTGAACACAAAAATTATGTGACCTAGATCCAATGCATATATACATCATCTAGAAAATTCATTAAGTGTTAAAAAGGTTGAATTGAGAGGGAGAGAGAGAAAAAAGATGCAAAGCAAAGTATGAGCAGTTACAGAATAGGTTTGTAACAAAGAACTGGATACATTTATGAATTGATTTTGTAGTCTAGAGTTGTAGCTCCATAATAGATATGATTGGTAGGTGCCATCAGAAGAGCTGAGTCAATGCTCAGTTAAGGAGTTTGTGTTTTTTTAGAGTAGGTGCTCTTAAATCAAGGGATTGGTGTGTCTTTAAGCATGGTGCCTTTAAATATTGTAACCAATGAGGTCATTAATTATGAGGTTGGATTAGAATAGTAGATTCTAGTAACTATTCTCATATGGTTTTTTGTATATTGGGTTTCCACGTACATCTAGTGTTATGCATATGTGTGTGTGATCTCTACATATCCTTTCTAAATTACATTAAAAATGATTAAAGAATTAATTTTAATTAATCTACTGATTCACTCCCCCTCTCAATAAATAGTTATGTTCTAACAATTGATATCAGAGCCCTAGTTTCTTAGAAGAAGCTTAATAAACTCAGGTAGATCTTGGACAATGAACACAAATGGCTACTCAAAAAGGTTCTTCCTAAAAAAAATTACCTCTCTTTGATGGATCAAACTATGCATTTTGGAGCATTAATATGGAAGCATATTTTTTTTCATTAGGGTTTGATGTATGGATGTTTGTTGTAAATAGATATGCATCCCTTGCTACAACTCCTACTGATCAAGCTACAAAGAAGACATATGAGAGCAATGCCAAAATAAATAATGATATCCTTTATAGATTGTCTGACTCAAAATTTCTCAAAGTAATGCACAGGATATTTGGAATAAGTTCAAGAGCATCTATGAAGGTGATGATAAGGTAAAACAATCCAAGCTACAAACATACATTGGCAAGATTGAAAGTCTTAAAATGAATGAAGAAGAGAAAATTACAGACTACCTCCTCAGAGTAGATGAAATAGTCAATACAATTAGAGGCTTTAGAGAAGAGATAAAAGATTTGATCATTATCAAAAAGGTCCTAAGATCTTTGTCATCAAGATATAACTCTAAAATCTCTGTAATAGAGGAAGCAAGAGATCTAGATAAGCACAATGTAGATGAGTTGCATGGAACCTTCACAGCCTATGAGATGAGAATGGGAGAAGAAGATACTTTCAAGAGAGAAGTTGCATTCAAAACATCCAAACAAGTAAAATTAAAAATACATGCATCTGGATCTAAGGAGACTAATGAAGAAGTCAACTTTATTATAAAATTAAGAAGAAGATCTAGAAAGTACAAAGGTAAGTTACCCTTTAAATGTTTTAATTGTGATAAGGTAGAAAATTTTGCTACTAAATACCCTTATAACAAAAAGGATAATTTTGATCAAGAAGAGGATAGTAAAAAGATGAAACTCTACTACTCCAAGAAGAACTTCTTCAAAAATAAGAAGGGCTTGTACATAAAAGAAGATAGTGATTCATTGGATGAGTGTGATAGCTCAGATGATGACTATGATTGTGCCTTTGTGGTTGAGGGAAATGAATCCCTATTCATGACATTAGAATCAACGTCTATGGATCAAGAAACAAAATAAGTTGAAGACTTAGACAAAGAAGAGTAAGGAGAATTGGATCTAGAGGGTGAACTCATTTTTGCTCTAAATGAAATTGAAAAGTTGAAAAAAGAGAACTTAAAGCAAAAGAAATAGGCACAAAAGAAGATTGAAAAAGCATCCAATAGCCTTGAAAAACATGATCAAATAGTAGTTAGCCTAAAAACACAAGTTGAAGAGGCTAAAAGAATAGAAGATGTAGTCAAATTTGAACTACAGTCTAAATCTGATGAATGATTGAAGTTAGAAGTAGAGATAGTAGCTTTGAGGAAAGAACTTGCAAAATCTAAAGAACAAATAAATAAAATTTTGAAGTTGATAGGAGGTTCAAAAATTCTTGATGAGTTAATCAACTCTCAAAAGTCATCAAAAGAAAGAACTGGTCTTGGTTTTGAAAAAGGGAGAAGTCCCATAACTAGTACATCTGCAAACTTATATGACAACTTCAAAGTAGAAGGAGAACCAAGAACAAAGAATGAAAAATCTTGCAAGAATACTTTCAAAGATACAAAGACAAACACAAGCACTATTGATATTTGATGCAGATGGTTTCATAAGGGTGAAAGACTTGAAGAAGCTAGAGTTAAGAAGATTTCATCATCCTACATAAAGAAATGCTATGACCAGGTATTCCTCATTTTTTTATGATTATTGTTATACCTATAATCAATTTGGTCATAGGGTTAGTGAATGTAGATTTATGTTTAAAAGGAGAATAAACTTTGTAAGCAGAAATTTATTTACTCCCTTATTAGATACAAATGTAATATGTTATAATTACAATAATTTTTGTCACATATATAAACAATGTAGAAAAAACTTTGTAAGACCAAAAATACAAAGTGAAAAGAAAATAATGCCTCTCAGTGTGAACAAACTTTCACAAGTCTCTAAAAAAGATAAAAATAAGCCAAACAAGAAATCTAAGGATGTGTGGAAAGTAAAAGATCATAAAGTTGCACAATATATGATTGTTCAAACTTCACTCCATGTCAAGGAACAAAATTTGTAGGTAATAGATAGTAGTTTCTCAAAGCACATGACTGGTGACAAGAGCAAGTTCATCAAATTGAATAAATGCAAGGAAGGATATGTCAGCTTGGGAGATAATATTGCAATAAAGATACATGGTAAATAAACCTTGAATATAGATGAAAATTTGCCTACACGTGATGTCCTTTATGTTAAAGAATTGAAACATAATATGTTAAGTGTCAGCCAAATATGTGACAATAGATATAAGGTCACATTTAATGCAAAAAGTTATAATATAAGGAGATTTGGAAGATTAGTTGCAGAAGGGAAAAGAATTGAAAGCAATATCTATAATCTTAGTGAAGTAAATGGTAATAGTTGTCTAATAGGAAAGGTTAATAAGAGTTGTAAGATAAGGAGATCTGGAAGATTAATTGCAGAAAGAAAAAGAACTGAAAGCAATATCTATAATCTTAGTGAAGTAAATGGTAATCACTGCCTAATAGGAAAGGTCAATAAGACTTTATTATGGCATAGAAGAATGGATCATGTCAATTTTGATAACTTAGTTAAGGTGAGTTCAAATAAGTGTGTTAGACATATGCCTAAGATAACCAAATCTACAGACACTACTTGCAAGGAATGTTCGCAAGACAAGCAAACAAGGGTCAAATTTCAAACAAAAGAGTATGCAACTACAAATCCTTTAGAGTTACTTCATACTGATCTTTGTGGTCCTACTAAGACAAGAGGATCCAAAGGAGAAAGATACTTGATGTTGAAAGTAAATGATTACTCAAGAATGACATGGGTAACCTTTTTGAAGGACAAGTCTCAGGCATTTGAAATATTCAAAATCTTTAGGGCTATGATAGAGAATGAGATTGGATGAAAAATAAAATGCTTAAGATCTGATAAAGGTGGATAATTCATCTCAAATGAGTTCATAGAATATTATGAGAAGAATGGAATCAAAAGACATTACTCTATAGCAACGACTCCACAACATAATCGAGTTGTTGAAAGAAAGAATAGAATAGTCAAAGAGATGGCCAGAACAATGCTAAAAGAGGCCAAGATACCTAATAGATACTAGAGAGAATTAGTATAAATAATAGTATATATCTTGGACAGAGTTCAATTGAGGGTAAACAATGATAAAACTTCCAATGAACTATGGTATGGAAAACCTACCTATGTTAATTACTTCAGAGTATTTTGGTAGCAAATGTTACATCAGGGGAAAAGACAATAAGTTGAGAGGCTTTGAATCAAAATGTGATGAAGAAATATTTCTTGGTTATTCCACCCAAAGAAAAGCATACATATGTTACAACAAAAGGCTATAAAAAATTGTAGAGAGTATCAATGTCAAGATTGATGAAGGCTTGAAACATGTTAAACCTGCTAAAGACATCTGTGAAGAAGAATCAAAGTCTAAAGAGAAAGTAGCTAATGAAGACCCTAAGGAAATAAATGAAAATCCACCTGAAAGATTTGTTCAAAAGGATCATCCTATAGAGTAGATCATTGGTAATAAAAATGGAGTTCAAACAAAGAGAAGAGATATAATGAACAAGGAACAAGTAAGTTTTGCTCTAATTGTTGGAACAAAACTATTTATTGAGTGGGGTGAATCAGTGGATCAACTAAAACTAGTCTTTTAATCCTTTTAAATAAAATTCAAAAGCATATACATATTAAAATATAAATGCAAAGAGCATACACACACAAATACACATGACACCAGATTTATACATGAAAACCCCAAAGGAAAATATCATAGTGAAAATAACTGTTAGAATCTACTATCATAATCTAGTCTTACAATCAATGCCTCACTTGGCAAAACCTAACTGGTTACAAGCCTCACTAGCTAAAAGCCTCACTAGAAAAACCTCATTGGTTACATTTAATGACACTAATCTTAAGGAGATACCAATCCCTTAATTTAAGAGCACCAACTTTAAGGAAGCACTAACTCCATAACTAAGCATCAACTCAGTTTAACCTCCCTGATTACAATGTTTAAAGGCACCAGCCCTAAGAAGACACCAATCCCCTTATTGAGCACAACTCAGCTTGTTTGATGGTACCAACCAATCAAATCTATGGAGCTACAAATTCAGTATACAAAATAGATTCAGAAATGAATCCAAATCTATTCTCTCTATTACAAGTCTAATCTATAATTGCTCATTCTCTGCACATTATTTATGTGTGCCTTTCTTCCTCTCTACCCCTCTCTCTATGTCTGTATATATATCTATTTGACACACTTCATCTCTCTCTCTACAGCCTCTTCTTTTCCTCTTTGCCCTATGGTTCTATGTCTATATATTTTCTATTTGACATTATCCAACTACACCAACAACTTCAGCTTCATCAATATCAATGTCTGAAAATATCTTACATGTCATATATATAAGCATTTGATCTAGGATTTGTTTTCTTCTCTATGTTTATACTCGAACTACAAACACATGCCAATTTTGGACTCTAGTTCATAATGACATGAACTATTAGTTCTTGTGTCTCAATTCCATGCATCACACTATAATTGTAGGTCTCTTTACTATTTATAGCATCTGTTAGACTCAAGTTTTGATGCACAAGCTCTATAATATAGATTTTATCAGTTGGATCAATCCATCTCGTTGTCTGTATTGAGATTCATGGCTTTCTCGCATGTTTCTACATGTTTCTCCACTTAACCATTGTAATTTAAATACTAGCCTTTGATCTCTTTCTTTGTGCCATTTTCAAGCTCTCTCATTCCATCGAATCTTTGTACATTGCTAAACTTTAATATTCCACTCTTTAAAATGTGTTCATTGATCTCCATATCCTAACTCCCGTGTGTCGTTGGATCTCTAAATATGCATGATCTTTACCATGAATTGGTCGTTAAACTTCGACACTTTGACCTCCTCTTGTTGCTTCCTATATCTTTGGATCACTTTCACTCCATCAATATTTTTGAACCTCCTCCATCTTAAACTTTCCACTTTTTTGATAAACATCAAGCACTTTATAGCATGATTCCATTCGCTCTATTGGATCCCCTTTACATGATCATCCATGTACCATCAGATCTTTTGACAAGCTCGATCTTTAACTCTGTCTAACACTTAAGGATATGACACTTGGTGTAAACATGTGCCTTATGTACATAGCTATCAGTTCTCGATATTGAGACATTTGGCATTCTCACATTGCTTGTTGACCTTTTGACTTTAAACTATTCCATTGATCTACTATGCAATCTTCATGATTGTGACACTTGCCACTTACATGTTAACTCGAAGGTCCATTTGACAATTTGACTTCATCGCACTCTATTGGATCTCCAATGTTTGATTAAGCATGAACCGTTGATCTTCCAACTATCTCTAACTTTACCTTGTGCAGATTTGACTAAGTATGGTGACCATCTCAATTATACCTGGAATGCTAACTTTGTACCTTCATATCTTCTACTTCACTCAAATACTTGATCTAAAATTTGGACCATATAAACTAGGTATAAAAGTGAATAAACTCATATGCTCAATTATTTTTAAATCCTTCGTGTGTACAAGATATAATGCCATTAATTTGTTCACTCAAATTATTCTTCCATAGAGCTAGTTATGCTTAGAACTTCCTTGGAAAGCCAACTTTGTTATTGCATAAATCTTATCGTACTTAGTCGTATGACCTATAATTTAGTACATAAGGTCCTCTTACATAGGGGATTCCATCTATATATCCATTTGACAGAACAAGTAATATGATTGCAACATTAGCTAGATCTAGATGTGAGATCAATAACAAAGACATTCACCTGGAAACAATAAGAGCAAAGTTGAAAACACCATAACACAGATATACTGTGGGGAAACTTCATGAATAGGTAAAAAACCCACCCAAATTATTCTTATTTGAGAAATAAAACATACCCAATACAAGCTTTATCTTCTTTCTCTTCTCTCTTTTTCATTACATCTTACAATATAAACTCTTTATTATATAGGCAAGATAATTTGCCCATTATAAATCACTTTTTCCAACCATCACAGTAATGGGTCCAACCTCTCCAAAGGTCTTTTAATATATTTTGTTATTTATTTACACAAGGATAAACTCATGATAAATAATGAAATATATTATTATTTAATCAATATAATTTAATGTATTAAGGGTACATAAATAACACCACTTAATCATTAATTGTTCCAATACTCCTCTTTAATGTTAAGTGGACATACATGGTGATTTTTAAGAAGTAACAACATGATAAACTTACACTCCATGAACCATTCACATGATGAGTTTTAAAAGGCAATAATTGAAAGAAATATCATTCATCATGCCACAGTCACCTTTTAAAGAATTATGCTATGTAAACATAGTCACTTAGAGGTATTTAACTATAGACACCCAAAGTTATTACACTATGTAACTACAATAACATAAACACTTTTAAAAGAATTACACTATAAAACTATAGATAGCTAAAGGTATTACACTATGTAACCACAATCACATAGTCACATTTAAAGGAATTATACTATACATCCATAGATACCTAAAGGTTTTGCACTATGTCTCCATAGGCACTTTTAAAGGAATAACACTATGTTATCTTAAACCACTCAAAGTGAGTTTAGGATAGCATGATCGTGATACTACATTTCATAGTGAGAACACTTTTCACAATTTCTCATGAATAATCAATCAAACATATTGAAGTTTTTTATAACATAAAGACCTCCATACTACTGTGTTGGGTACAATGTAGACTTCCATATAAAGTTTACCAAAATCATATAAAGAGATATATTATAATGTTGTATAATAAAAATAATTATAGAGATATAGAAGGAAACACACGACCCATACAACTTTTAAAAAGTGACATTGTCTGCACACTCCCCCTCAATGGCAACTTCGATAAACCTAACATTGAATGAACTTCAATAGGTTTTAGTTTGTTGGTGTTGACTTATATTTTTCACCAAAATTATACAATTTTGAATATCACTAAGAAGGTTGGTACAATGAGGAACTTCCACACGATGTTCTTCTATCATCTTTCATAACCACAAGGCTTCTTCAACAACTTCTATATGAAGTGCTCCAAGTGATAGCACATACACTAAATATAAACATATATCCAGAAGTAGACTCAACATAGCATGGTTAGCATCACAATAACCAAATAAATTAACATAATCAAATAAAAAATAATTTAAACTAAAGTTTACAGTTCCTTTGATATATTGAAGTATTCGCTTTGCTAATTTCCAATGATCCAAGTATGGATCTTGCATGAATCTAGAAATAACACCCACATATTATAAAATATTTATCCTGGTAATGGTTAGATAAATTAAACTACCAATAAGATATTTATAAATAGGGATTAGCTTTATTGCACTGAGTTTTTGAATCAAGCTTTAAAAAAACTTCAATAGGAGTTTATGTAAGGTTGCAATCAAACATGTTAAATTTAACAAGTAGGTTATGTGATGTACATACAATAAATTCACTAATAATTTGATACTTAGTTAACCAAATATTACATATCTTATTAAGAATAATTCATATTATAATTTGAGTCATGAATATTGTTTTCTTCCTTTTAAAGTTGACACTAAAAGTTCATGTTTTACATTAAATTGATAAAAAAAGGTTTAGAAAGCAAAAATTTTAACATGTTTTATAATTAATAATAAAACCATATATTATAGTGAGTAAATAACACTAGACACTTTAGTTGATTGTAAAATAATTCAAAAACACAAAGAATTGCAACAAAGACAAAAGTTTCAAGTGTCCCAAAAGTGGTCGCAAGTGTCATAAGAGCACTATTTGACTAAATTATTGTAAAATCAATAGTAAGACGTTTCAAATCAAATAAAGGACCTTAATATGTTCGGAGCATGCCAAAATATACAAATTGATTGATTCGATGATTATGGTCGACAAGCAGTTGATAAAGTCAAAAGTTGAAAAAATTGTCATGCACGACACATATTCCCACGTGAATGATCACACACATTAAAAAAAAGTTTTTAATAATAAATAAAATTTGGTCAAAAGAAAGGATAGAGGGGATTTGAACTCTAGACCTCTCTCATGCAAAGTGAACTAGGAAAATTATACTAACCAACTCACCCACTAAACTAATTAACATAGTGGATGCACTAAAGTGTATTTAATCTTTTTTAAATCTAATTTTTTTTAAATAAATAAATAAACTAGAATTAAATGCTTTTACTAAAATAATATCATGTAAAAATTTAATTTGAATTTTGAAAACAAAATAGGGTAAAGAAAGTGGGATCCACAGGGTTAGGTGGAAAAAAGAAAATTAAATAAAACTCTTATTTTTAAAATAAGTTATATTTAGAATTACATAGCCATCTAATATTGTTGTTGCAAAGCACAAGAAGATTAATGGTGTTGGAAGAGAGGATGGAATGATTGGAAGGAGCTACATGCCCTCATTTTTTATGAAATAAAGCTCAAAATTGTCTAGAAATTGCTTTATGATGCCTCTGAGAGAACCAGATCACAGTTTAAATGACTGTAAATTAGTTTTTCTATTATTTGTTGTAGTTATGGTGTCCCAATGAGCTAGAATAAATCAAAATTTGATTGAACTGCTTCACAAGTCCTTCCATAGGCTTAGGTAGGCTAAAAAGGTGAAGATTCAACCTTTTTAAGCTGAGAATCAGGGTGCAGCAGCATGTAATCTGATTTTTTTTGTTTTTATAAAATATTTAGGAGCCATTACACAGGTATGGTGTAAAAATGGAGGCTAAGCATAATGGAAGAGATTCATGAGACCAAACCCTGTAAAGCTCTAAATTACCTCCAAACACGCTTTTGTTTTTTTTAGCTTAGAGTTGAGCTAGGGTTTAGTTATTTGCATGCATGCCTCTCGATTGTACGCCTGATGATAGTGACTGCATATTTTCTCCCCCATCTGCCATACTACTGATATTTACAGATCAAGGTAGGATTTTTAATTTAAAAGCGCATTTACTGCACCGAGTTGGCTTCCCTTTCTGCCCTTTGAGCGGTTTTTTTCACATTCCTTGTTGTAAATGGTTATCGCCACTCATTCTACATCATTTGATGTAGGTGTTATTGGTGGGAGCAATAGCAAGAATGACACCGAAGCAAGCACAAAAAATTGTTTCGAATGTTTATCATGAGGTAATTCTCTTGAACCAGACACACCTGTGCCTGAGGTAGTATTAGAATTGCTTGAGTTTGATAAATCTTGCATCTATTTTAAAAATTTTACTCTTATTGCTTATTTTGTGGGTCGAGTCCCCCCAGAGAGCCTCTTCAAACAATGGGTCCATAACCATTGGCAGAATCATGGGGTTAAATTGGAAGGTGTCCAAAACCTCACCAAGGGCTTTTTCCTATTTTGTTTCAATAACCCTGACCACTGCAAGGCCATTATAAACCATGGGCCCTATTTCATATGCAACACTTTGGTTGTTTTTCTCATTGGATGAGGGATTTTCAAGTTTTAGAGTAGGCCAAACTCAAAATCCCAATTTGGATTGAGTTCCCTGGGTTGCCTTTGCCCTTGTGGGATTTTATAGACTAGCCTATCAAGTTGTTGGGGTATTTCATTTGCCATGAATAGTCTAAATTTTATGCCACTCACCCCCAATGAAGGGTCTGTGTTGAGATCAACCTTGCTAAGGATCTCAAAGAATCCATTGATATTCAAGTCGGTGATACAAAATTTACTCAGCAAGTGCTATACATAAATTTGTCAAATACCTACTTTCATTGTCAGTCATCCTCCCAAATGATTAGGGAGTGTCCGCTCATGGTCCCCACTTCCACCATGCCCCAAGAACGTAATGGGTCCAACCCAAAACCCTTAGTTGGCACCTCTGATGGGTGGACCATGATCACTAACCACAAAATTGCTCCTACTAGAGCACCGATCAGGAACAATGCTTCTCACCCATCAAAAGCCTCTGTTGTTTCTGATGTTCTGATTAAAACACCTCCATCTCCACAACCTCAGCCACCTAAACCCATTTCATGTTCGCCACAAGTGGATACCACCATTGTTCCTCTGTCAGCCTCTGCTACACTTAGTCTCCCTTCACAACCCCCTTTGGGGATAAATGGCTCAGATTTTGTGAAACTTGTTATCGTCAACCGTAAACCTGTGCTATGACAATCTCATAGCCCTTCACCCTCTGGTGAAGATGAATATGGGTCATATAAATGGCAACCCTTTACTTTAGGATATTTTAAAATCTCGATCAGTGCTTTCAACAGGGTTTTAGCCCTCTCAGACCTTACAAAAAAGGGAGATATGAATCTTGATAGTTCTCCATGTTAGTCTATTCATGGGATGTGAGAGGTCTTACTGATCCGATGTGTAAGTATACGATCAGGAATAGTTGTCAACTCTTTTTAAACATGAATATTTTATGCTTACAAGAAGTCAAGATTTCCAACTTCATGCTCCATGTTATGGCTCACGTGATCTAGCTTAGGGTCATCTGTTAGGCCACTCATCACGAGTCTAGTAGAGGAGGGGTAGTGACCCTACTGGCACTTGAGTTGTCCCAACACATCATCTCTTGGGGGTTCGACCCCTTAAATTGAGTGATTTGGACACTTTTTGATTTTGACAACCATATAATTGGGTTAGTTAATCTTTATGCTTCTAATGATGTTATTGAGCGTACCTTATTATGGAGATGGCTGGCTGACTTGCTTCTAGATGCTCACTGGATTATTTGCAGTGATTTCAATATGGTGGAATCATTAGAAGACAAAGAAGTGTGGCTTCCCATGCAGTGGTGTGCAAGAGAATGTGAGGCTTGGTTCTATCTATGCAACAAACTCGAGGTGTTTGACCCCAACCACCACTAGTGGAAAGATTCAGACTCACCCTGGTTCACTTGGTTGAATTTTCACCAAGGATAGGGTGATTAAAAGACTTGATTAGGCTCTATTAGCTAAACAATATATTTTCTATTTTGCACCTATATAAGATCGATCAATCTTGGCTATACTCGACACCTTTCTATCTGATGATCTTCCCACTTGCTTCAATGTTGAATGGACTACCTCTTAAGTTCAAGTGCCTACTACCTAATTTTCCCTCAACACCACCCATCTCAAGCATGAGCGTACCTTGAATCACATAAACCATATATGTAATCTTGCACCAAGACCCACCAGACCCACTAGTTGGATTATGTGGTGGTCTGATGCCATAAAATGTACTGTCACCTTCCTTAGAATATATGGAAAATACACTGCCTCCTTTAGAAGGTGTATTCAGCATGCCACCAATCAAGAATTTATCAGAGCCTCCTAGGAGCTAGAAGCTTCACCTTCTACTGTGCAGCTATAGGCTTTTGAAACTAAATGGAGGCATAAACTTCAAGTTATAGAAGCTTACAATGTTAAAGGAGCTCAACTACGTGCTAGAATGCATTGGCTCAAAGTGGGTGACAAAGTGACTAAGGAATTCTTTGTCTTTCTTCAGTCTCGATAGGTGATTCATAAGATTAAGGACATTAAAGGTGCATCTGGATGCCTAACCAAATTACCTGAGGTGTTACAGGAATTTGTAGCTCACTACCAAGAGGTGTTCACCTCCCAACCAGCTACTACTATTAGACAAGATGCCATTAACCAATGTTTGGGAGTTGTGCCCTGTAAGCTTTCAGAGGCCCAGAGAGTAACTTATGATCAACTTCTTAGTCTTAATGATCTCAAGGAAGTTGTTTCTCATATGGCCACTAACAAGGCTCTTAGAATTGATGGGTTTTCGTGTGAGTTTTACCATTCCTTATGGGACACTGTGGACCCTAACCTTCATCAGGTTTACTTTGAATCTATGCATACCAATTCTTTGGGGAATCTAATTAATTAGGGCAATATCAAGTTCATTCCCAAAGCTGGAGACCTAGAAATCCTAACTAATTGGAGGCCTATTAATCTTTTGAATGTTTCCTATAATATAATTGTTAAAGCTTTAGCCCTTAGGATCAAACATATCCTTCTTCTCATTGTGAGGAGTGAACAAACTGGTTTCATTCAAAATTCTTATATTCTGGATAATGTGATAGTTGTTTGGGAAGGCATGGAATGGGCTATAACTTTCAATCAAAAAGATATTTTTGTCAAGATTGACTTTGAGAAAGCTTATGACCACATAGAATGGCCCTTTATCACTACCATGTTGCAGGCTCTTGGCTTTGGACCAAAATTTGTGCACACTGTTAACAGGTTCTTTCAGGATGCTAAAGCATGCATCACCATAAATGGTGCCCAATCTCACAAGTTTGAGCTCCACAAATCAATCAGACAAGGTTGTTCGCTAGCCCCTGCCCTTTATGTGCTTGCTACAAAATGTTTTAATTTCTTGTTAACTAACTATACTTCTAAGGATCTGGTTAAAGGTATCTCTCTTCCTACCTCAGATCGTCAATTGGTTAATGGTCACTTTGCAGATGACTCCTTTCTTACTCTTCAAGAAGATGAAGAGTCGATTAGGAATACCATGCAGTGCCTTGATATTTTTTGTTTAGCTTTAAGATCTTCCATCAAATGGAGAAATACCCAATGCTATAGGCAATCTCTATCTCCTAAACCCCCTTGGCTTGAGGGGTACCAATGACAACGGATCCTCCTTGATGTTCAATTTAAATTCCGTGGCATTCATTTTGCCCTTTCAGGCCTCCCCTATTGATCTTTGGTCTTATGTCATACAGAGGGTTGAAAAAAATTGCCTATTGGATTGCTAAGCCTCTTACTCTGGCTGGAAAATTTTAGATTTGCTCTAACGTCTTGGCTACCACACATGTTTACTATTATTCTTGTTGGGCCCCTTCTAACGCTTCTTATGGCAAGTTGGAAAAGCTTCTTAGTGACTTCCTCTAGGCCAATTTTGAGGGCCATCAAGGGTTTCACAGAGTGTCTTGGGCCATTTTTTGTAGGCCTAAGGAAGTAGGTGGCCTAGACCTTATAGACATTAAGCTCCAAGGCATTGCTCTTAGTGTCAAGTGGATTATTCAAGGATTAGAAGGAGAGGAAGCTTGGAAGATCCTTATCAGAAATTACATTGTTCAAGGATCTCCTCTTGGTAGAAAGGCATGGCAGGGGCTTGACATGCATACCCTCCTTCTCACCCTTGTGCTTGTTAAAATCAGTAGCTCTTTTGTCGCACAGAGCATATGGAAGAACTGGGAGAAACTTAAATATCACCTAGTCTACGTTGGAGATGGATTCAGGACTGGCCTCTCTATAAATTCTCATTCTCTTTGGTGGTCCCCTATTCTCAATTTCCACAATGTTCCCTTTGCCTTGGTGCCTTGGATAAAAAGTCTTAGGATTTTTAAAAAGGGTATTCAGTACATTGGCGATCTTTTCTGTAAGATATCTCAAGACTAGTTACCCTGTGAGATTGTGAAATATAGGTTTCAGCTTAACAAAGAGGACAAAGAATCTATTTTTGAAATTTAGAATGCCATACATGATGAGTACCTGCACAAAATTGGAGTGTCCTCTCTCACCCCATGGTGGAAAGATTGGAATTGGCCTACTGCCACTCCTTTTTTCCATTATGCCACTACGTTGGGATATAATCTTCTTACTCCCCAGCATATCGATACTGAGGTTCTCAACTGACGGTGGACTCTTAACTCTCTTCACCATGTCTGACTAAGGGGATTCAATAATATTTGGGGGGCTCTGTTGGATCCTAAAAACACACACTTTATCTAGTGCATTATGTATTACAGACTCCTTGTTGGAAACTGGCTCAAGCAGATGGGGATCCTCAATCCCACTTGTCATGATTGTCATCGTTTAGAAACCATTAAGCACCTTTTTTGGTTTTTTCCCCATACTAAATCTACTTGGAGATAGATTCACTCTCTTTTTAAACCATTCAGACCTGAAATGTTCACCTAGAAAATGGCTCACTTGAGGGACTCAACTTTGCTACCTACAAGATACAATAGATTTTAGCAGATTTTTTGCACTGATATTTTATATCAGATCTGGAAGTCTAGAAATAAAGCTTGTTTTAATCATGAAGCTATAGAAATTTGTTTTTTAATTTCTAACAAAATTAATTTAATCTCCAATGTTACCCTTTATATCCAGAGTCAGACAGAGAAAGTGTGGCTAGAGCTTCACCACTTGTAAGAGCTAATGGATCATTGGGTAAATGCCCCTTGTGTTGTTAGTCGAGAGCCACCCAATCACACTCCTCAGGGATGTGGACATGATGATGCAATCTGGCATTCATGATCTCATAGTTGTAGGTCCCAGAGTCAGGGGATCTTCTTTCCCCACTCTCATTGGCCATCTCCTTTGCATGGGTTGTCTCATCGTGATAGTGGCAATTGAGGAGGCTGGGTGACTCCCCAATAGGACAAGTGTTTGTGCCTTGCACTTGTCATTTCTCCACCTCGGTAGACTCCTAAATAGCTTTAACAAACTCAAGAGCAATAGAATGATGGGTGGGAGCCTCTTACCTTGGATGAGGACCCCCAAACTGACGAGGGATGGGGAGGGAAGCCTCAGGACCCTCTGTCACCTCCACCACCTACTACCATGTTCACTATTGTTGCTTAAAGATATAGTTTTATGGTGTATTATCTCTTTTTTCTTGTTATTGTGCATGTGCTAGACTTTCTGGTTAGTTTGGCCTTCTAGTTGCTTTCATCACTTTCTTGGGGCTTATTTATCCCAATGTGCTTTTGGGATGTGACTCTTCCAACCATATTTGTGTATGACTAGTTATATTTTACTTTGTAGGTTTTTTATATAATAAAGTGCACTTTCAATCAAAAAACTAATTTTTATGCAAAAAACTAATTTTTATGCAAAAAAATTAATTTTTCTAATTTTTATAGTTGTAGGAGGTCGTACTATGGCTTTCAGGTAGACAAATTCTTCAAAAAAATTGAATCAGATGATCTAAAGGCTCTACAAGAGGGTTAGCAAGACAAAAACAATAAGATCTAATCTTTTAAACTAAAAAATCAAAGGTAAAAGTAAATAAAAACAAATTCATAATTTTCTTAGTAATCAAAATGTCTCAAAGGGTCGTACCATCATGCCCAAGTAATGAAAAGAAAAATTATTTTAGTGTTTCTATAGAAGATCTTGAATAGCCAAACAAAAATTTGTATATCTATAACTTAGAAACAAGATTTTCAATATATATATTTCAAAAAATTTAACTTGATTTTCAAAAATCTTTTAAAAAGAGATTTTAGTTTAAAAAAATGAAGATCTTAACACTAAGAAATGAAAAAACTTAAAATGAAATTTTCATAGTTTTTTTCTTGCCTTGGGGAGGAGATGTGTCTTTTGGTTGGTCAAATCTGTAAATAAATCCTTCACACCTTCACAAGGATCATTAAATAACATTGAAAAAAAATATGATTTGAGAGCTTAAAACACATATTTTTAGCCTGTTTTAAGATTCTTAGTTAGATTTATAACATGAAAATAGGCTAAAAGTATGAAAAATTGCACAGATCAGAGATCTCTAGGCTTTAAGAGAGGAAATAGACAAAATATCTTACTTATCTTATAGGATAAGTTTGAAAAATCATATGCACATACCATGGCTTGAAATATGGATGAATATTGGCTTGAACATGCGCCAAAAACTCGATCTTCGACCTTGCCTCTTGATCACGCATCAACTAGCTCTAATACCATGACAATACAAGTAATACAATTGCAAAACTAGCTAAATCTAGATGTGAGACCAATAGAAAATATATTCATCATGAAACAATGAGAGCAAATTTGAACACACCATAACATAGATATACCATGGAAAAACCTCATGAAGAGGTAAAAAACCCACCAAAATTATTCATTATTTGAGAAATAAAATATACCCAATACATGATTTCTCTTCTCTCTTTTTCATTACATCTTAAAACATAAACTCTTTATTATATAGGCAAAGTAATCTGCCCATTATAAATGACCTTTTCCAACCACCACATTAATGGATTCAACCTCTCCAAAATTCATCTAATATATTTTATTATTTATTTATACGAGGATAAAATCATGATAAAAAATAAAATTTATTATTATTTAACCAATATAATTTAATGTATTAAGAGTACATTAATAACACCACTTAACCATTAATTCTTCTAATACCATTTGATCTTTAAGCTTTCATATGTGCAAGATATGACATCATAAAAGTACCTTCTTGGCTTTTTTTTGCAACCTGCAAATTTGACTATGGGAAAACACTGTCAAAATGCTTTGGAGCCCTATTTTGCTCAAGCATATCTTTTGTCATGCTACATCACATGCCCTGAGATTTAGCACAAATAAACTATGCATAAAAATGAATATACTTATTCATGTTTTCAAATGCTGACCTCATCAATATGCTTACTTGGCTCTGTTTAGCCCTTTTTGTAAATTTGGCTAAGTATAGAAAATTAGTGGATTTTGTCCAAGTAGCCAACTTTGCATCACCATATCTTCAATTGTGTTTCATCTCATGGTTTCAAATCTACCACTTAATAACTAGGGACTAATGTAATCACAATCATATGACCAACTCCCCCATACTCATTCACATGTGTCAATGGTGACATCAGTAAAATGTCTTCTCATCTTTTATATCATAGACCCAAAATGTCTAGATGATCAATGTGAAGAACTGAATGAATTCCAATCATGCACATAAGCATTCAAATCATTATTGACCTCTGATATGATCCTTTACATATCCTCTACTCATCATATACAATTCTGAACATCAATGACATGCTCATAATGTCCCTATTGACATCAATGACAATCATATTTCCAACAATCTCCTCGTTTGTCATTGATGGAAAACTAAATGCTCTGATTTTCTAATACTTTTTTCTTTCTATGGCATTGCTTGCATTGGCTTCTAATGAGTATAAACCAAATTTGTTCATATCATGCTTGTTTTACCTTAGGCAATGGCGCATTTGTCTAAATTCATCTTGGACACTTGCTCTACTTCTTATTGTACATTTGCACTTTTTGCTCCAAACTTTTGCAAAAAGCATTTTGCTCTTCTTCTCCCATAGAGAGCATTTGCACTTTTTCTCCCCCTTTATCATATAAAGGAGTTTGTCCAAGAATCTTAAACCATTAACTCATTAAAAATTTGCAAAATATACATACCTAAGTTATCTTTTCTCTTCTTCTAGGGATCAACAAGGCTTTTATGATCCTCACTCTAAACTTAGACTATATCACTAGTATCTAGTGACATGATGTAGGAGCTTCCATATAGGCTTAATAGCCTTCTCTCTTAATTTTTTATTATCTTTTGATCCTAAGACCTGACCAATGGCAAAACTCTTCTACTCTAAGCCTTCTTGATCTTGACAGACTAAACAATCTAGTTCCACCTTTTTCCATGCAGAACTTCTCAATCTATTCATGTTATCTGAGTTAGCTCCCCCTAACTCCATGCTCCATCTTTGTATCAAGGTCCTGCCTATAGCATACCATAACTTCATTTGTTACATGTATATCATCATTTTACACATGTTCACTAAGTTTGGTGACCCAACTCATTGTGTCCCTATAGACACTGCATACACAACACTTGATTTGGTTTTGATCAAGTCATCATCACAACCTGCTTGAGTTCACATCTATAGTAGAAATCACTTGCTTCTCCACTAACAAGGGTCTCTTAAGAAGTACAGATAGAGAAACCTTACTTCATAATGTCCTAGAAAAATGTGAAACTAGGAATTGCCCATAACTCCTCATATTTATTTTCTTCCTTGGTCATCTTATGCTTTATGTTCATTTTTTTAGGCTTGAGAGAATTAACATGCTCATCCACTACAATGTTATATTTTTCTTCTATGATTAGATTGACAATACATGGAGACAACATGTGCCACACCTTTTCATCTGATGAATCTTTTTTACAGCTTGGAATCTCATCACTAGACATAGAAGACTGATGTTCTATGCTTGATACTTGCTCTATAACAGTAGGATGTTTACTTGAATCTGTACATACCTCAAAACTATCCTCGGCTAGCACCTTGGACTTCTCCTTGAGCTTTGTCTTATCATTCTCAACATGTGCAGACATTGAGAGCTCTTGAAAATTTTCAACTTTTGTAGCATTCTTCATCATGGCTTGATCTTACACTTTCCATATATGTTTGGGTTGCTTATATGTCCTGTTGAGCTTACTTTTCTCTTTTTCAAAGACTTGTGAACCTTTGTTCACACTGGGAAACATGTTTTTCTTTACATTATGTAATTTAAATCTTACAAAGATAGTTCTACAACGTTTAGCTATGTGACCAAAGTTATCGAAATTATATCACATTACATTTGTTTCTAACAAAGGAGCAAATGAGTTTTTAGTTACAAAATTTGTTCTCTTTATAGATACAACTCTATAATCAATATCCTTACGACCAACATGATTACAAATATAACAATAACCATTGAAAGATGAGAAATGCCTAGTCATAGCTTTTCTTTGTGCATGATGGGGAGTTCTTCTCAACTCTAGCTTCTTCAAGTTGTTTACCCTTGTGTAACCACCTACATCAGCTACCTTTGTGTTTTGCATCTTTTTTGAGTTTGCAGAGATGGACTCATTGTTCTTTTTCCTTTCTTCAAGGTTTTTTTCTCCTTTAGCCTTCTTCTCATCAGTAGTGCTACTTTTTGTCTTTGTATTTCTAGAGACATTATTTTTTTTGTTCCTGATCCTTCTGCTTTGAAATTATCATATAACTTAGAAGATGTACTAATTCTGGGACTTTTCCCCTTTTCATAACCAACACCAGATTTTCCTTTTGATGGCTTTTGAGCATTGATCAATTCATCAATAATATTTGATCCTCTTATCAACTTCAGACCTTTGACTATTTGTTCTTTAGCCTTTTCAAGCTCTATTCTCAAAGCCACTATCTCTACTTATAGCCTCATGCACTCATCAGATTTGAATTGTAGTTCAATTTTGACTACATCTATTCTTGCAGCCTCTTCAACCTGAGTCTTAAGGATTACTATCATCTGATCAGATCTTTCAAGACTTTTTTATAGTTTTTTCAATTTCTTTTTGTCCAAGCTTCTTTTGTCTTGAGTTCTCTTTTCTCAGCATATCGATCTCATCTAGAGCATAGATGAGTTCACCTTCTAGATCCACTTCTCCTTCCTCTTCTTCATCAGAGTCTGTTTCTTCTTTGTCTTGATTTATATAATCTAATCTTGATGCCATGAATAGGACTTCATTTTCTTCAGTCACAAAGGCACAGTCATGGCCATCATCTGAGCTATCACTCTCATCCACTGAGTCACTATCTTCTCTTGTGTATAGACCCTTCTTATTCTTGAAGAATTTATTGATATAGTGAGGTGTCACCTTTTCACTAGTAGCTTTGTCCTTCCATTGGGCAACAGAGTTATTTGCACTCAATCTCGAACCTAAACTAGACCTTGACCAAGATAAAACAAAACTGATTTGACCTCCAAACAGACACAAAACAAGGGCAACACACAAGTAAAGGAAACAAGACACACACATGTGCTAGCTAAGCACTTAGGGAACACAAAACACAATGAAAACAACTAAAATATACTACTACCCTGAAAACAACTTCTTCCTCTTGGGTCAAAGGGGAAGCTTGTGAGATCTTTTGCTCCATGAGGTGAAGAATAGCATGAGGCAAGTTGCCTCTTGGACCTTGCTCTTTTTGGCTTCATCTTCATGTTGATTACCAATCCTCTTGCCCTTATCTCAAATGAAGTAGCAACAAAAAACCAATCTCCTATGAAGATAAACTCATCATGTGCTTCAAGATTCACTCAATAATGATGTGCTAGTCAATAATGACCTGTGGTGGTTGGTACTAACTTATGCATAAAAGAGGGATATGACCACATAGTCACCTTCATTAGTCTATATATGACCTGTGAAAGTAATTGAACCCTGATGATACACGTAACTCTAAATATAATTATCCTTCACCTTGAAACCCTAAGTATGTTTGTGAGGGCCATAAACCTGAAAAAATTAGGAAAGTGTAATGTATTGAAATAACCCAAATCATCCATGTTTGGTAATTGACCGCTACCTACGTATTTGATACTCTGATGAGGGACCACACCTAATTCTCCCACCTAATGTGAATGTGAAAGTGTGCTCATTTACTACATGTATGCAACTAGTTATTTGGATTTTGATGTTTGACAATGATTGCTTTGAATTGGTTTTAGAATGCTTCAAACCTAGCTAGTGAGTGATTTACAATATGGGAAAAATAAGATAGATTTACCCAATGTGTAACTTAGTGTATATATGTGTGCCATATAAGTGCCAAGACCATTTTGAATTAGACCTTGATTTTTTTGTATATGAATTCAATTGAGTAATTTCTCACACCAACGACACGTTAAGAAAATGGGCCAACTCCAAGGAAATGTTTATTTTAAAAATTAACCATTATTGGGAGCAAGTTGATAGTGACCAGATTAGGTCAATGTTGACTAAATCTAGAAGAACCGACATGTCTATAGGCGGATTAAACTAATGCAAGATGTTAAGCAAGTTTGAAACAAACAATGAGGTTCATGTAGGTGTGTAACAACAAACGACAGGGTCAAACTCATAAGATAACATATATGTGTGAGATAATAACAGATTAGGCCCTTGTTTGTGTGTTCAAGTCATGTCTGGTAAATGTATGTCAAACTTGTCACTATTAAGTATTAAATACTAGATTTTAGTATCTATAAATATCATATTTTATTCTAGCAATGGAATTGTTATAGTAAAAGGATAAAATGTACCTGAGTGTGTATAACACACTTTATCTTTGGTATGAAGCTCCAATTGTGTAGGTCACTCAAGACAAATACCTAAAATCATGTGTAGTCAATGTCCATAGTTGACACTTTTAATCTAAAATTGAATTTTAAAAATTTTAAAAATCAAAGGTAAGAGTACAACTATGTGTTGGTGAAAACCATGTTGTTCTTGCAACTTTTTGGAGATGATGCTTCATTATTAAAGTATTGGAAAAACTTGTGCTTCCTTGTTGAAGCATGTAGACCGTTAAGGTAATTATGCATCGAATTTGTGTAACTATGTAGGCTCTTGGGTTTGGAAGACAAACATGTCTCAACCCTCATAAATGTGGGGAGAAACATGCAATGTGCTAACCCAAATAACTACGTAGGTAAAAAAAAAGACCACATGATGGGTTTGTTCAAAGAAAAATATAATTAATCAATGCATATGGCTTGTAGATTCAATAGTATAGTTTCACTCAAGTTCACTCCAAGTAAACAAAATGCATGATCAAAAGAGAATGAACAATGTTCATAACTCTATCATGAACACAGGTTTGATTATATAGTTTCACTCTAATTTTCGCAAGTTTGCTTAATGTAGAAAAAAATACATGATCGAAAGATAATGAAGAATGTTCATACCGCCATCATGATCATAAATTTAATAAATGTGACTTGGAATGACAACCATTTATGCATAAACCAATATCATGCCCCCTTAAATGTGTACCAATTGATAAGGGTGTTGTGTATTTGTTTGTTAAATTTGAGAACTTATATCTTAAATGTATTTGTATGTTTAATTTGATAACTTATATCTCAAATGTATATGTATGTATAACCTTGAAATTCATGTTATTATAAATTTTGTGTATATACCCATGCATATACATCCAAGTATGTATGTATATGCATTCAAGACTTTGTAAACTGAGTGCATATGCATGACATATGCCCCCATAATATATAATGATTTGTTAATATTTGTTATGTACCAAAACCATCTAATATTTAAAATATTTTGAATCTCTGAAATATGTACTCTAATCTAATTTTATATTCATAAAGACTTATATCTCTATGACAAACCTACTGTAATACCCCTTTTGAGATAAAAGATGTACCTTATATGTCACTCATCTCAAAAGAAGAGTTAGTTATATTATGTCATGTATAAAAATAACATCATAGTAATGTATATGTCAATCAAGACATGTATATAACATATGTAATGCATGACATATAAGTATCATGCCTAGATAAATGTGTCAATGAAGCACATAATAGAAAGATAATTGAATAAGACTATATAGTAAAAGTGCATGATGTGGATCATGGCACCACGCAATATCAACAAGCTCAACAAATGCAACAATCTCAAGAGACAGTGTCACATATAAGGCCAAGGGTTGCACACAGTGGACATAAAGATGTCATAACAAAGTCAAGGGCCACACACAAAGGACATAAGGTTGTTGCAAACAAAGGATATCAAATATATTACATTAAACAAGGCTAATGGCCACATTTGAGGGACATAAAAATGTCGCACAGAAAGCCAAAGGGCCATGCACAATAAACAAGCACAAAGTAGTCTATCATGCAAGAGAATAACAACATCAATGGTGCATATAACACATAAAGACTAACCTACACCATCCATATGTATCAATGTCATATCATAGTATAATAGTATATCAATGTAGCACAATAAAAAATATGAGTAATTAGCAAGACGTGTAAGCAATCTAAGTAGTTCAACATGGTATCAAATTTATACAAAGATATACTATGTAATAGTGAGACCTGCGAAATAAGATGCCCCAAGTATCGGCATGGCCACTAGGTAGAGGAAAGTTGAACATTTATATGGTCATGCGTAACATGAATGTCCTACATCGCACTCATATATCATGAAATGCATGTGTATGAAAATAATGTCATCTACCAAGCATGTGATAAATAACATATGTAAATAGTGTAATCTAGTAATCATATCATGCTCATACCCTGATTTTTTAAAATATTTGGATATTTTTATATTTTATTTTTTTGATTTTTGGAATATTTAAAGTTTGAAAAATCAAACTGATGATTGCATCAATGGAAGGGTCATGGGAAGTTTCTATGTCAAATAGTGTAAATATCCTCTGTCATGGATGAGAAGTACCAAATGTGGATGTGTCAAAATCAAATAAAAACTCACATATTATGTCATAATTGTTGTGATCATTGCTCATAGAATTCGGTGTATGTTGGTTAGCTCTAGATGGTCAAGAACTTTGTGGGGTCCATTGTATGGTAGGAGAATGACTCATTGCATGTGTTCCTTGTGGAACACATTGAACTATCTATGGTGCTAATTAAGTATGTGTTGATAGAGACGATAGCCTCTATGAGCCCTGACTAACTCTTTGATGTGAACAGCACTGAATAGTTGGTTATCTGGTAGGTCCAACTACTTTTCTCTGAATTGGGTATATAGATAAATCATGCATATGTGTAACCATTGGCTATATATATATATATATATATATATATATTGATTCTATGTGGGTGTATCAACCATCTATAGTGGTGGCAGGGGTGGATGGGGCGGGGCAGGGCATGTGCAGGTAAAGGAGATACCACTAATTATAGAGGGTACTCATGCCATACACCTATAATTGTGACTACCTTGTTGCAATGTATGTGATATAGACATCAACACATTGTAAATGGTATTGCACAAAGTATTTGCATCTAAAGGCATCCTAATATGTTGAAGACCCTGTTACTTTGTACAACTAATAATGGTGTAGCTATGTTTCTAAAGGTCTTATATTTATGTCCATAGAATCCCTTATCTTATTTTGAGGTATCTTTTAAATGTTGTTATGTGTACCTAGGGGAGTGAAGAAGCATTATCATGCAAAGGTTCTCACTTGACTCATTGTCAATCATAACATTGTGTATGGGTGGCTCATTGATATAGGTTCATATGAGAAGTGCATGAAACTCTGAATTATCATCAACAATCTCTCTATCATCAAATATGATCATAAGTCATTATGGTGTAGTACCAAAAGTGGCAATAATTTCATCTACTGGGTGATTATATGTCGCAAGTAGAGGATGCATGATGTATGCATAGTGTAATTTTGAAGTGTCCTTAGTTTTTGTCATCATATGCTTAGGAAATGGATCATTAAATATCTTCAACTTGTGATTCTCATTGCTCGGTGGTCTATATTTATTTGTAGGGGTGCCCAAGTCAATGTCGATGTCATCAATAACATATTTTATCTTATTTTTCAATTTGAAGTATATGTTTGTAGAATGTCTCGCAATCTGATGATAGTCACAATATGAATTACCATCATATTTCCTTGGTATAAACCTGTTTGGATCAAGCTCGCATGGAGGAAGAAGTGTGATAAGGTTTCACTGAAGTAGCTTCTTTCGTAATACATGAGGAGGTGATGGTAATCTTCAAAATTACCTCTTTGGTGGATTTGTCAATTGTAGTTGGTTTGTAGGTTGCGATATTGCATTGACTATAATATGTCTCATTCTTATCATCAATTTTTTTGACCTTATAAGTTAGCTTGCTTTGAAACTTTTTTGTTGAGGTAGTTGTGAGAATGGATGTGTACTTGAGTCTATTCAAATCTATGAGCTTAACTTCTATGTCTTGTACTACATGACACAAATCATCAAAGAATTTGAATCCCTTAAATATAATTGGCTCATGGAGTGGTGTAAGCAAGCTTTTTTTGAATATGGCTTGTAACTCATTGTTGATGATAACGTTGTTCATATTTGCTAGCATAATCTTGTACCAAAGTACATAGTCATTGATTGGCTCATTGGATCCTTGGTTAAGTTTAACAATTTACGCGTAAGATAACTTCTCATCAATGTTGATGGGAAAATGTGTTATAAATTGATCTACCAAAGGGTTGAATGTTCTTACGAATTGGATGGGGAAATCATAAAACCATCACACATAATCTTTAAGACTTTCAGGTAATAGCTTGGTTAATAATTTGTCATTGTATTTATAATCCAAGCATGGTGCATGAAATGATCAAAGGTGTTACTCTGGGTCACCTTTACCTTCGTATAGTGGAAGCTTGGGAGATACAAGTAAAGAATAAGTGGATATCTCAAGGGATAAGTGGTTATGAAGCAAGGCATATGAATCTATGGAATGACTAGTTTTATATGCACCTTGCTCTAGGTACAACACCTTGGCATGCAGAGTTGTAACAGTCTGTTCAAATTAACATGCATTAGAATATATCAGTGATGGGATATGCATAGGCATTATGGTAGGGGTGATTGTTCCCATGTAAGAATAGGTATGAAAATCTAATGGAAGCCACATGTTGCCCCCAAACCTTAGGTGGATGTCACATAGGTCACTGGAGGTGTAGGCATAAGGATAGTACCACTAGTAGAGGTCTAAACACCTAATGTGGTAGCTTGAGCCAAAAAACATTATTCATCTCTGGTTATATTTAACATTGCATCAATTTGATGTTGATTCATGTTAAGATATTTAGTGAATTCTTGGTCATCCATGGCATCTAGTTTATTTGTATGAGCATCATTTATCTCAACATTCATGATAAGTCCATCAATGTGGTGTAATATGCACTATATAATCCTTAGTAGAGAGAACAAAGAAGGTTTTACATGCCCTTTGGCGTCTAATGGTAACAATAGGCGACTTGCAATGGATGTTTCAACAATAAGATTCGAGAAAGGCTTGGGATTCTTCATTCTTAATTTTGATTTGATTAATGTTCTTTGTTTTGATCTTTTTGACCCATTTGTTTACATAATTGATCAAAATAAGATACACTATCTACATATAATAATATGAAAATAGTAACTTCATGTCTTATGTTAACCAAAAATGTTCATTCATGACTTGTATATGATTAGGGAATAATCAAAAATTAGAGATGAAAATCAAACTCTAAGGTTGAAATTTAAAACCCTTGGAAGAAATCCTAATGAAGATCTAGGGTCGAATGTGAAAAGATTTTTTTATATATGGAAATCGGAAATCAAGATTTTAACCTTACAACACAAAATCTAAAACCTTTAAAACATGAAAAGATTTTGTGTATGAAAATCATAAATAAATTTTGAAATCCTTGGAAAAAAAATCTATAACCTTAGAAGGATGGTTTGATCAATTTTTAGGTTCACCAATATGTTTTACCATTATTTGGATTTTACAACCCTAATAGGATAGAAATATGATATTAAATTCAGATAATAAGATATAGCATCCATGCATATATTTGAATGTAAAATACTTAATAAGATTGCAATGAGTTTTTACAAATGGCATATGCTAAATATAGTAAGTACAACAAGTAGATGACTACTTAACATTTTTGATTGGTTGTCTGATTGTGAATATATTCTGGAAGTGAAAATCAAATAAAAGCAAACTTTTGATTTGACTAGTTCATAGAACTAATGTTTGTGTAAGGTATGTTATGTCATATCCATATCAGTATCATTGATCGATACTGACATGTGTTAACCGGTACTAACCCTTACAGAAATGAAAGAACCTTCTCTTGTTTCAGTGTGTGATTGATTGTTGTCCATGTATCTGAGACTGATGAAATAAATCCACACGTAGTTCTCCCACCTAGTGTGATTGTGCAATTGTGCTCTTTTGTTATATGTATGTAGCTAATGATTTGGATTTTGATACTTAACAATGCTTACTTTAACTTGGCTTTAGAATGCTTCAGACTTGGCTTGTGACTGCTCCTAATGAGTGATTTGAAAGTTTGAAAGAAGATGGCATATTTTCTTAATGTCCAGTAGTGTATAGATGTGTGTTAGATAAGTGCTAAGACCATTTTAAATGAGACCTTGATTTGTTTATAAATGAGTCTAATTGGGTGATTTTCACACCACAACATGCTAGGAAAGATCGACTGTAATAAAAAAAATTATTTTAAAAAGTATCTATTGCCAAGAACAGGTCAGTAGCAACCATATCAAGTATGTATCAACTAACGATATTGACTAAATCCGGCGGAACCAACGTGTGTACAAGCATATTGAACTGAAGGTTTGAAGATGTACGTGTAGGATGTTAAGCATGTTGAAATAGATAGTGAGGTTATTGTAGGTGTGTGATAGCAGACGACAAAGTCAAACTCATAAAATAGAAAGTGTGAGAGAATGATGGGTTAGAACCTTATTTATAAGTTCAAGTCATGCATGGTAAATATGTATCAAGCTTGTCATTGTCAAGCACCAAATACCAAATATTATAAATATGTTTCCATAATAACATAGATATGAAATTCGATTCATCTCATAACATGAAAATTGTTATAGAAATAAATAATTGGCTCATAGTATACATTTGTAATTGTTTTGGTTTGACTCGTAGCGATCATTGTAAAAGTCATGACAAAATATTGAAAAACTAACCTATGTTCAACATAAGGAAAATGTAGTGGCTACAACCGCATTATCAATTAAAAAATTATTGAGTTATTCCTTGATTTTGAATTTGAAAAAGCTAAAAACATTGATTGAGTATATACTAGCACTTCATCAGTGTTGCTAGGTGGGATGTGAGAAAATTTTACAAAAATAGCTTATTTTTGTGAGAAAAAACATGGAATTGCACAAACACTCGTATTTTAATGAATTAAAGTACATACAAAAAAGGGGCGAAAGAACATTAAATATATGTGAAAAATAAAGAAATTGGAACATAAGAAAAAAATGATGAAATAATAAAAATAATAATAATAAATAAATAAAAATGAGAAAATCCAGATAAACAAAAGATGAAATGGAAAAAGAGGCCCACCGAGGGGCGTATGGTATGTGGAAAAGAAAATGCATTCAATGCTACATAGCAAAGAATTGGGAAAATTGAATGAAAAAGAAGCAAATGCAAAAATGTTGCCAAATATCTAGTATCTAAGTAGAAAATGTGGTTAGGTGGTAAGTACACATTGCATATATATGGTCAAGTCTAGACCAATTACGAGGTCAGTGTAATATTGCACCTATCCACATTGGCGATGCTCTTATGAGAAATACTAATATCATATTATTGTTATGGCCATATTTTTATGAAAAATAATTTTTATATGTTGTTGATTATAGATAGGTGGTGGGTTACACGGCACCTCTTATGCAAGGGGTGATAATTGCACCTATCCATATAAGTCAAAGGAAAGGGTTCAATATGACGTGGATATAGATGTTGTGATGAAACACATATTTTTTGTGTAGTTGAAGATGGGAGGAGAAAATAATCTAAAAAATCTTAATCCTAAAAACTAAAAGTCATTACGAAGATAAATATGAAAATGTTGGTAAAAAATAAAATAGTACACAGGCCCAGGTGGGTAGCAGGCAAACAGCACAACAATAAAACAAAAGATTGAAACAAGGGATGGGTAGAGCATAAGCATAAAATATAGAATTTATATATACATTACATGATTCTAAAATATGATTACATCAGTAGGTCATGTCAACAAAAACTATAGCTATAGTTAACAAAATTTTTACAAAAAACTGTTATTTTATATTTTATCATTCTTCCTTATATTTTGTTGAATGCTTTGACTGTTATAACTTCTACTCTTTCTGCTCTTTCTACTCTAGCCCCTTTGCTTCTTGTTTTACTTTCACAGTCTACTACTGTGTTTATCTTCTCCCTATTGCTTTGTTCTCCAGGGTGCTCTGCTCTACCTCTGACTGTTGCTCTATTTTTCTGCCTCTTCACTTTCTTCTCTAGGCTCTATACTCTGTTATTATCGTTGCGTCTAATTTTTCTCCTTCTCTCTCTCTCGTTATGTTTGACTTTTCCCCTTTTGGACAAGTTGCCCAATGCTAATAAAGTTGTGTTTCAACCCAGGCACATAGTAAAAATCTTGAATTTGTTTTTTGTCACCTTGTTTGGTGCGGATAGAAATGCTTCATTTGCCCATGACAGGAACCTTCTCATTGTTTCCCATCTTCACCTCTGATTTGATTGACTCATCAATGTGGTTGAACATCTCTTTGTTCCCACTCATGTGATTGTTATAACCACTATCCAATTCCCATATCTCTTTACCACTTTATTTTGCAATGTTGCATGTTATGAATAAATTTTCACCTTTCTCATTCCTATTAGGTTCAGCCTCTTGTGTTTTGAAAAAGTTTGAATTCTGTCTATTTATATCATACTCCTTTCTACACTCACTAGTATAATGTCCATATTTTTTGCAATAATAGCATTAGACGTTAGACTTATCATACCTTTATTTAGATCCTCCTCTATAAGTGTTATTTCTCCTTCATCTTTCTCTTCCATGTGACTCTTAATGACTATGCCTTCCACCTTCTTGATTGTTGCAAGTTCTTCCTCTTCCTCTATTATTTGATCCTCTCCCCCTTCCTCTCATATTCACATTGGTCGTGAATGCTTGCTCATGGAAGGAAGTGGTTAACTTATTCATCCTTTGTTCATAGGTTTTTAAGGACTCATAAGTCCATCTATTGTCATTTGCCTCAAATTCTTTGACTCTTCAATTGCAATCACTATATGGTCAAATCTGATTGAAAGGCTCCTCAACACTTTATCTATGATCCCATGATCTTCAAGGGTATCACCATATGTCTTCATTTGATTGACAATATTCATTGTGTTTGTGAAGAAGTCATTGATAGACTCATTCTCCTTTATTTGTATGGTCTCAAAGTCCCTTCTTAAGAGCTGCAAATTGACAAGCTTCACCTTGTCACTCCCTTGATAAGAATTTTTAAAAATATTCCATGCTTTTTTAGAATAGACAATTGTTATCTTAGAAAAGATTAAATAAACTAATGTCATTTGTATGTAGCTGATTGCCTTGGCATCATTTCTCATATTCTTTTTCAATGCAATCTTTTGTGCTTGGGTTAATGCATTGAAGGTTGTTAGGGCTGAAAACTCATTATATACACCTTCAACCAACTCTCATAGCTCTTGAGAGTTGAATATGGTCTTCATCTTGATGCTCTACACATCATAATTCTTTCCATCAAAAGTAGGGGGGCTGTTGTTATGATCAATAACTGTTTGTTGTCATGTTTAAATGGGATTACAATCTAAGGGCTCCGATACCAATTATTGGCAAAAAATAAAGAAATGTGCAAGCCCATGTGGGTAGCAACTAACAACACATAATTTGTGCTTACAACAAGCTAAAATAGAGAATAAAAGAGGATGACAGAAATAGTCTAAAACACAAAATGCATATATATTAAATGATTCAAATATTCTATTACAAATTGATAAACTATTTCTAATTTTATAAAGCTACAACTGTTTACAAAATGACTATTACAAATTGATATTTTGTCGTTGTTCTCCTCTAACTGTTGTCAGTAAAACATTCCTCTTGCTTTGCCTACTTTGTTCTTTCTCTATATTCTCTCTTTTGTCTTCTTCTCTATTTTTTATAGTATATTGTTGCACTATATTCCCACTTGTTGCTACTGCAACTTTTCTCCAGGCTTCTCTCTAACTGTTGTTATTGCTCTGTTTTTATCCATGCTCTTTTTTCCCTATTGTTGCACTTATTTTATGTCCGTATATATTTTTTTTGTTTTTGTTTTCTTTTGTTTTTGTCTCTACTCATTGCTCACCTACCACCGTTATTCCCCCAAAAACTTTCAAATGGCTCTAAAAATTTCAAATTTAAACAGTTGCAATTAATTCATTTGATGGCTGCAACAGTGCGGAGCTAGGCAAGTAGATAGGTGAAGAATAATAATTTATTTTAAGACTCCCCCTTATTTTTTACCTTCCTACCTTGGTTTGCAAGACTCTTCTCAACCTTCAAAACATCCTTATAACTTCTATTAACCTATCCATATCCTTCTGGACCCATTTTGTGCATGTCCAGAGCTTCACCACTGAAGTCCGTAGTTGCCCTGTGGAAGTTCGTAGTTGGACTGGGAGAGTCCATAGCTTCCCTGTGGGAGTCTATAGCTAGACTAACAAAGACATAGTTCGATTGAAGGACTCTATAGTTACTCTGTTGGAGTCTTTAGCTCTGTTGTTGGAGTTCAGCGCTGACCTGTAGGAATCTCAAACTCCCTTGTAGGAGTTCATAGTTGCCATGTTGGAGTACAAAACTGGACTGTAGGAATCTAGAGCTGAACTGTAGGAGTCTGGAGCTCAACTATAGGAGTCTAGAGCTGAACTATAAGAATTCAGAGCTCATTTGTAGGAGTCTGGAGCTGGAATCTAGGAGTTTAGATCTCAACTATAGGAATTTGAAGCTAACATAAAACTTTGTAGGCTCAATGTTGTTACATTAATGACCCCTAACTTTCCTTTTAAATGCATAAAAGTGTCTTTTAACAACTTAATAAAAATATTAGTGAGTTGTTGATCTGATTTATAAATACTAAGCTCTATCACACATTTGTGAACTAACTCTTGAATGAAGTGATACTTGATTGCAATGTGCTTTGTCATATCATGAAAGACACCCTCTTTGACAACGCTATGGAGAATACATTGTCATAATAGACTATAGAAGCCCCTTGCTACTGTTCATACAAATTTGAAAGTATCCTTTTCAACCATATAGCTTGGCATGTTGTTGCATTGGTTTTTATGTACTTTGTTTCAGATGTAGAAAGTGATACTATGGTTTATTTCTTTAAAGCCCAAGATGTGGCTCCTGACCCAAGATGAAATACATTCCCGAAGTGCTCTTTCGGTCATCAAAGCTACTAGCCTAATCACTATCCGTGTAGCCCACTACTTGAAACTCATTTGTTGTTGTATATAAAACTCCATAATCTCTTGTTCCATTTACATACACCTCAATATCCTCTTGCTCGCTTGTCAATGTGTCACATTTGGCGTCTCCATGAATTTATATATGAGGTTGACTGCATACATGATGTTTGACCTAGTTGCAATCAAATACATTAAGCTTCCCACTAAGCTCTTATACCGTGTGGGGTATAAATTGTTGTTGTAATCATCCTTGCAAAACTTTAAGCTTGTCTCAGTTGGAGTAGACACTGACTTGTTGTCCAACATCCTAAACCTCTCCAAAATCTCCTTTGCATACTTATATTGGCATATGAATATGCCTTCATCCATTTGCTTGACTTTTATCCCAATAAAGTACTCCAAAAATTTTAAATTAGTAATTTCAAACTCCTTCATGGCTATTTTAAATTCTTCTATTAAGTGATTTGCATTTCCATTGAATATTAAATCATCCATATACAAAACTACAATCAAAATATCACATTTGTTCACTTTGATGTAGAGTGTGGACTCGCATTTTTGCTAAAGTCATTGCTCAACAAGAGTCTATACAGCTATACCATGCTCTTGGGGTTTGCTTGAGCCCATACAATACTTTTTTCAGTCTATATACCATGTTCTCATGACGGATAATCTCATATTCAAGTGGTTGTCCCACATAAACCTCTTCTTCTAGCACTTCATTCAAGAACGTTGACTTGACATCCATTTGATGCACCTTCCATTTGTGTTAAGCAGCAATAACTATGATTGTCCTTACCATTTCTATCCTTGCTACAGGTGCAAATGTCTCATTGTAGTCACGTCTAGGCCTTTGCTTGTAACCTTTTACCACTAGTCTTGTCTTATGCCTCTCTAGCTTTGCCTTTAGGAGTGGTTTTTGTCTTATACACCCACTTGATGCCTATGACCTCTTTTCTTTTTGGTAGGTCAACTAACTCCCAAGTTTGATTTCTCTTTATTGCGTGCATTTCTTCATCCATTGCCTCACACCACTTGTTGTCCTTGATTGTTTATTCAAAGTAGATACGATCAGTTGATAAAAAGAGAGCATAATTCATAATTTCATCTTTGTTTTGCTCATACCTTGACTACTCATAGACTTCTTTCAAGCTTCTTGTCCTTGTTAGGCATTGACTTGAGTTGGAGGAGGATGATATTGACTCATGAGCAATGCCTTGATGGTTGTTGCCACTAAATGAATCAGCACTTTATGAAATAGGCGTCCAACGTGGTGCATGGGTGGATGTACTACATGTTGATTTAAATTCAATAAAGGGTCCACTAACCCTTGTTTGTATTTCTTCTTCTTCATGTCTCTCCTCCCAAGCTTCATGCTCAATGAATTAAACATCCCGAGTGATTATGATTTCTTTCATGATAGAATTGTATAATTGGTAAGCCTTTGATTGATCACTATACCCTATGAAAATGCACTTCTCACCTTTGTCATTCCATTTAGTCCTTATTTTCTTTAGCACATGAGTGTATGCCACACAACTGGAGACTCTAAGGTGTTCAACACATGGCTTCTGATTGTTCCATGTTTTTTGAGGGATCATATCCCTAACACTCTTCATTGGACAAATATTCAACAAGTATATGGATGTTGCTACAGCATCAGCACAAAAATCATTAAGCAAACCCTTTCTTTACCTTTAGCATGTTCATTTCCATCTCTTGGATGGTCTTATTCTTCCTCTCAATCACACCATTTTGTTGTGGTGTATACCTGGTTATAAATTGCTTTTTGATGTCATGATCTTTGCGAAAAATCATGAACTCATTAGAGATATATTCTCCCCCTCTATCCGTCCTCAAAATCTTGATGTAGTGGCCACTTTGCTTCTCCACCATGGCCTTGAATTTCTTGAAGGTCTCAAATGCATCCAATTTGTTCTTCAAAAAATAAACCCATATCTTCTAACTCAAATTCTCTATGAATGTCATGAAGTAGACATTCTTGGATAAAGAGGGGTGTTCATCAAACCACACAAGTCTGAATGGATCAACTCGAAAAGAGATTTGGTTCTCCATGCTTTACCCATGATAAATGCACTCCTATGTTGCTTCCCCAATATGCATCCTTCACATATTTTATTTGGTTGTTCTATAAGGGGCAGCGCTCTCACCATTTTCTTGTAAAGAAGGTTTAGCCCTCCAAAATCTCAAATGCCCATACTTTAGATGCCAAAGAGTAGACTCATCTACTATCATAGTTTTGAATGTTGTTGTGAGCTCACTTTGCATTCTCAATGGAAACATTCGATTGTTTGTCATCTTGACTGCTGCAATCTACGTATTGCAGCCACTCCTATCGAAGATTATGCATTCACCATTCTCAAATCTGACCTTTTACTCATTTGGGAAGCAACCAATAATATAGAATTTGCACTTACAGCAAGCTAAAATAGAGAAGAATAGAGGAGGGCAGAGATAGTCTAAAATATAAAATGCATATATGTTAAATGATTCAAATCTTCTATTACAAACTCGTAAAATATTTCTAATTTTATACAACCATAGTTGTTTACAAAATGACCCTTACAAACTGATATTTTGTCCTTGTTCTCTTCTGACTACTGTCAACAAAACATTTTTCTTGCTCTGCCTACTTTGCTCCTCTATATTCTCTCTTTTGTCTTCTCTATTTTTTGTAGTCTACTGTTGCACTATATTCCCACCTACTGTTGTTGCAACTTTTCTCCAGGGTTCTCTCTAACTGTTGTTGCTACTCTTTTTTTCTCCAGTCTCTTTTCTACCTATTATTGCGCTTATTTTATGCCTATATATATTTTTTTGTTTTTGTCTCTATTGGTTGCTCACCTACCATGGTCATTCCTCTCAAAACTTTCAAATGGCTCCAAAAAATTCAAATTTGAACTGTTGCAATTAATTTGTTTGGTGGGTGCAACAATGCGGCGCTGGGCAGGTCGGTAGGTGAAGAATAATAATTTATTTTAACAAAAAATAAAAATGCATGCAATGTGCACATCCTAAGTTGGCATTCTAAATTTTTTGTTAAGTCAATTTTACATATGTTTATTCTGGTAACTTGCAAGGAAAGTATTTTGAAGGGATGAAGCATATAGTGTCTCATTTTGACCCCCAACGATCTTAAATGGACTAGATGTTCTACCCAAAAACTTAGCTCTTGTATTTTACGCTCTCTTTTCTTTTGCATGTAACATTCTGAACATATTCACTACAATAGATCACTTGCAATTATCAAGATCTCAATCCATACCAAGAGATCACATTCAAACTACATATTTTAGTTTAAAAATTACTAACATTATATTTCAATCCAAATCTCAATAATCTTATTCTTAATGTAATCAATGTCCTCCATTATAAAACATTGACGAAAATATTTATTACAAGATGGATTTTGTCATACAAAGAGACCTTAAAAATTTGCTTTGATGACCAGTGGCAAATACAAAGATCTCAATTGACATTAAAAAAAACCCAATCTGTCACACCCTGAAACAGGGTTCTTACATAAGAACAATATAGAACAATATCAATTATGTCTCTTCTCAAATGGTTCAAGTATCCTCATAAATTAACCATAGTTTCAATTTGTTACATCAATGGTATTGAAATAACCAATGCCATATATTTGTTGCATTTGATAAAACATTCTCAATGCCTCTCAAGGATATCCATATTGGTAATCTATAATCATCACATTCCATGAGAAATCTCGTTCTTTCTTCTGGTCATGATATGCTTCCTCGTTTGTACTATTATTCCCTTTAACAACCACTTTCTGTTAATCTCTTTCCTCTCTGTAGCCTCTTCAAATTCAAACTCCTATGCTAACATTACAAGTGTAAAAGTAGTTACCCGGTGCATTGAATGCTCTGTATGTTCATAATTATCATGATAAGGGACCAAATTTTACATACCAACAATGTCATGATGAGAATAATTTGCATGCTAATTTTCAGAAGACATATTTGAATACACGTCTTTACTATTATTTGAAAATAGCAGTTTCAAATAATGCACTATGAATTTGGGTGCCTTTGGGGGTCCATCTTCTTTGACACAACTATCATCTATCCATTTTTGCTTCCATGTAGTGACTGTCATTCATGGCACCACTCTCATGTGTTGGCTCCATTCTTCTCTCAACAACAATAATTAGTTTTGAATCTTCCATCTCCAAGATGCTTCCATGATGCATTTTGCAATTTTCATTAACAACTTTGGAACAAAGTTGGCTTGCCATATTATTAGTGTCATGAACTAATGGAATGATTAGAATATCATTTTTACCATCTTCTCTGTCTAGTAAGCAGGTTTCCAATCCATCTTGCATTGAGGTGACAGAAGAACTTCTTTTTTTTTGAAGATCATTGACATTTCAGTAGGTTTCCAACCCATCTTTTACCATAAGTTGGCAATTGTTAGGACTGGGATCTAGTTTTGCATGAACTTCTAGTTCTTTGACCTCTTTTTATACAAATTAGTGTTTGTTGCACATGAATATATTGTTTTCAATTGTACCAAAATTTTGGTATAATAATCCTTGGAGATCAAGGGGACCCTAACGCAAAGAATCTGCAAGACATTTCTCTTTAGACAACACTTATTTAGTTTAGCAATTCTTTTGGTCTTCACTTTTATTTGGCACACTCTTTCATGCAGGATCTGGCTTACATTATTAACAATATCATTTGTATTATCATCAGAGAATAGGGTGCAATTTTTTTTATCTCCCCAAAATGCTCTTCAAATACTCCTACAACTTGTTCCACTAGCCATCTTTGGGCTTGCTCCTTAACATTTTCCATGGATTGAAGTGATCTTATGCTCTTATTCAATCTCCATGGGTTTTCCATTTCACACGCTCCACCATGTGTATGACATGCATTCGCTGCATCATTTTTAGGAGGATCAGTTGAATGGTCTACTATTGATTCCTTGGCATTGACAGGAAACCCAAAATTATTTTTTTTCTTCAATTGAAAATTTTCCTTGACAAATGGTATCTACACACAAAATGCCAACTATTTTTTCTTTTGTTGAAGTTTTACAGCTCTTGCTTGGGTGTACATTATTTTCAAGACTTCCTTGAGGGTTGACTTTTTTATTGGAGACATGTATTTCTTCTTCCATTTGAGCATCCAACAATAGCAACTATTTTCCATTTTCCATCAAATGTTTATACCAATAAAATTTTGAAACAGGATTCTTCTCTTCCATACTGCCATCTTTGTTATTTCTAACTCACAAGATGTGTGCACTATGTAGGAAAGCCTATAAAATTGAAATCTTATCTTGAGTGGCTCTTAATTTCATGCCCTAAACTTTATCTAGTTTATTTTCTTTCAAATTAGATAGATACATGAAGTAGAGCTTGAAACCCTGCATCTCTTTTATCACCAACAAAGTCACTTGATTAGTCTATACTAAGCTCATGTGGATGGTCTGATTCCTTTATTAGAAACTAAAGATATTTTTCCAAGTCTATTCTAAAACTTCAACTTATGCAGTCAAATCTGGGCTGATATTTATGTCATTTATTTTCTTTTCAAAGTAATCTCCACAAATCCATTCTCTTATAGGTTAGGTCAAGTGAAGAACAATTACCCAAAGTTACAGGTATGCACAAAATGTATTTGTTAAAGAGACGTTGGACCGAGATTTATGACCCCAATCAAAGTCTTTATAAATAACAAAATTTCCCATTTGTTAGTAATTCCTCACATGTCATGTTATCCACATTTACAAATATTAGAATCTATCAAAGTAAATATCCATAAACCTCTAATGTGACAACCCCTTCGATGTATAGCTAAACTAATCATATATATATATATATATATATATATATATTAGCATACTATTTGAAGGTTATCTCACGTAATCTTAATCCATATATTCATTTTGTGTTTTAAAGAGTATTGTAAAATTTCCATCTAACCACTAAGCGTGATTTTTTTACATTCAAATAAAACGTATGTAAATTTTGCTATAATCAATTACATGTATAAACAAACCAGAGGTAAATGGATTCCAATATTCATAACTTTCAAATAAAACAATTATGTAATGGTTTTTATATAAACATGCCCCAATTACATGGAATAATCAATGTATTCTCTTTGCATGCATCATTACATCAAAACATAAGTAATTGCAATTATACTCTTACTCTAAAAATTTCTTTTTCTCGGATCTTCATAAACATTCAATATCTTATTGGTTATTACCTTTAACCATGCAATACAGTAATAATAATACAACCCTTTACAATTCATTTCTTTATGTTCGGTTTGAAAACTCTTATCACTGATTTAGGACTTACAATGATATAGGTAACAAATACAAGTAGATAGAATATGATTTAATTACAACCAAGGATTGAATTCCAATTTTTGATGTCCTTACAAATATAATTTTGATAGTTTTACATCATTTGTTCACATCCATAGCTGTAATACACATTGATCAATAATTATTTCCTTCGCATTGCTCTGGGTAAGTAAGAGATCATCGTAGACCAACAGCAAATTGTGTAGATATAGGGAGGGAGAGTATTATAGAGGGATTTTCCTTCAACCACAATGTAATGTCCCCAAATGGGACGATTTAACTAAAAGGGGGTTTCCCCTAAAATCCACAAAATTCTGAATTTCTAAAATTAGAAATCACCAAACCCTAGCATGCAAGAAATGATCCAAAACCTAATAAACCCTAGGCGCTAATATGTAAGAGATGTGTAGACAATTTCTAACCACCAACTTATCCAAAATTCACCTTAATACTTATAAATATGAGCAACAAACTGAAAATGGAAAAGTACATTTTTACCAATTTTTTAAGATCAACTTTATTTTCTGATAGTTGAAAAAATACAATTTTAATTTCAAATACCACTATTGTTCCTTGCTTAGTTTTTGTTTCAAATCCTTGCCAATAACACGCCATATGTGCCAAAAGTAAGGGAAAAAATCTAGCGATCCCCTAGGGCATCTGAAGTAGCCCAAAAATCCTCCCAAGCAAGTCGTCCAAGCCACCAAGGTGTAGAATAAATTGCAAAATATTTATTGGATAAAATTCCACCTTTCACAAGTCAATTTGGTCAAGAAACCATGTCAATAAATTAAATAATAATTCTAAAAAATATTATTTAATATCATAACAAGTTAGAGCCTTAAACTTCATCAAATCATCACAAAACCCCACGCCAATATTCACAAAAATTATCAATAAAATTTCAAAATATTAAATTGATCAATTAGACCCCAAAAAAGATCTCAAAACACTCCTAAGAGCTTTCAAACCAAATCACCCCACTTGCAAAATTAATATAAATAATAATCAAAATTATTATGCTCAAGTAGGACATGAAATTGTCCACCAAACCCTCTCAACAAGCACACAAAGCAAATCGTCCCACTCTAGGGCAAGTAACAAATCTGCTTTATCAATAGGTTACATCAAAAGACACATTTTGTAGAATAATCAGCTCCAAATCTGAAAACTTTATTGGGCATACATCCCAATATTTTTTTCAAACATGAAAAATCAATATCAATTTTCAGCATTCCTTCAATTAATATCTTCACATTGTATTTGTACCTTCAAAAGGGGGCGAACCACTTTCGGGAGGTAAAATACCTCATAATCATCTCTTGCCAATTTTTATGATATCTTTTTCTTTTCTTTGCTTAGCTCCCAAGCCGACACTCCTCTTTTTCGAATATAATATTAAATTATTTGTCTTAATAATAAAATTAAATAAAATTTACTTTTAGGCAATAATTTAATAACTATTTCAATTAAATACTTTAGTGGTAAAAGCCACTTTTATAAACTATCATATTAATCAACTAATAATTGTCTTATATGAGCAAATAATTAAAATCACTATTTGGCAATTAATAATTAACTAACAAAATACAACCTCAAAAAGAATCATTTAGTCTATGGAGAAGTAGACTAAAGGTCTTCAATACCTACTCATATGTGATATGGAAATAAGGACATCACAGTCCTTCCTTCCCACAATTACATGCCCTCAAGCAATTGCAAACCTGGATGCTCCAAAATTGCCTTTTTTTTTCAAATGGCATCCTTAAGTGGCAAGTCCTTCCATCTAATCAAATATTATTTGATGCTACGATTCTTTAAATTTTTACGAAACTCAATGATAGATTCCAAAATCAAGACTATTTTGCCTTCTTCATCCAATGGGGGTAGCTCTAAAGAAACGGTGGTATGTTGCTCAAGAACCCTTTTGAGACAAGAAACATGGAATGCATTGTGAATCTTACCATTTTTCGAAAGCTCCAACTCATATGCTACCTCTCCAACCTTGTTCCTCACCTTATATGGCCCATAAAAACGTGGTTTCAAATTTTAAGAACCACTTTGTTTGAGGAAAAATTGTCTATAGGGTTGCAATCTCAAAAAGACCCAATCTCCTACCTCAAATGACCTTTCCACTCTATGCTAATCTGCATATAATTTATGTTGATTTTGGACATGTTTTAGGTTCTCTTGTAGTGCTCTCATGATATCATAACTTTGTTGTACCAAGTCCTTTGCCCTAAGCACTCTACTATCTGTCATCACCAAATCAATGAAGGAAAAAACATCATAACCATAAAGTTCCTTAAAAAGAGTCATACCTATAGACATGTAGAAGGTTGTGTTATAACAATGCTCAACCATATGTAACCATTTTATCCATGTTGATTGTTTTTTCGAAACATAGTTCCTCAAATATCCTTCCAACCATTTATTCACAATTTCCGTTTGACCATCGGTTTGTGGATGATAACTGATGGTAGGAGTGAGCTCAGTACCTATCAGTTCAAAGAGTTCTTGCCAAAATATACTCAAGAATATGTTGTCCCTATCACTAACAATGTTTTTGGGTAGCCCATTCAATTTGAATACTTCTGTAAAAAACACATCAACAACCATAGGAGCATTGTACTTGGCTAAAAGTGGATAAAAATGAACAAATTTAGTAAGTCTATCAACTACAACATATAAACAATTTTTACCTTGAACCATAGGCAATCCGGTAATGAAATTCATAGAGATGCTCTCCTGTTTTTATGAAGTAATGGGAAGGCGTTGCAAGAGACCTACTAGAAATTCATGCTCACTTTTATTTTTTTGGCATACAAAACATTCTCGGATGTATTTAAGAACAACCTCCTTTAAACCCTTCCAATAGAACTTCTCCCTCACAAGTTTGTAGGACTTAACGTACCCTTGATGTCCAGCCAAAGGAATGTCATGGGTAGCCCTCAAAATCATGTGTTTTACCTTAGATTCAAGTACCAAATAGACCCTTTCTTTGTAGAGTATAAGACCATCCAAAATTCTGAATTCATCATCAACAATCACCTCTTCAAGCAAGTTGTTAGTAAATTGATTTTTAACATATTCCAAGATAATTAACTCTTTCCAATCTGCTGTTATAAAAGACAAAGAACATATTTTTGCATCTTCTTGTAAAGCCTTACTGAACATAGAAGCAATTTGAGGTGGCCCTTTGATCATACCTTGAAATGTTTTCCTCTTTGTCACCCACCTTGATTACAAGCATTAAACTTCAATAATTGAGGGTAAATTCCTCCAATGAATACAACCGTTGGACCTCAAGAACAAGATCCATATCTCCAATGGCAATTACATATAAATCATCACATACCTCATACTCCCCTAATGCAATGGTAAGCTTGGTGATTATTTTGGTGCAAGGAAGAGAAAACTCATCCGCTTTTGTTACCTTAAAACCCTTGACGTCTTCCACAATCAAATCAAGCTTAGACACCAAATTTTTGCTAGTAAAATTATGAGTAGCCCCACTATCAATCAAAATGGTTACTTTGTGCTCCTTCAAAGTCCCTCCAACCTGGAAAGGATAGTAGTTTAGTACTCCTGAAAGAGTAGCAAGAGTGTTGCCCATATCTTTTGTTACCTCCTCATGCACATGTTCATAAACAACATTGTCATTTTGCTCATCATTAGTATCAACAATATCAATATCTTAATCATCATCAATTACCTCAATGTAGTGGACATGTCATTTGCCCATGCAACGGTGGCCTTTGGTCCATGGATCCTTGCAAGTGAAACACAACCCCTTCCTTCTCAACTCATCTCTAGCATCATTCATATTGTTGCTATAGGGCAGCGATCTATGAGGTGGTACATATGGTGTATAAGGCTTCTTTTGTTGCTCATTGGGTGGTGCCCTAGGTTGTCCACTTTGTGCCCTTGGCTGCCCACTAAAATCAGACCTTGGTTGCCCTATATTTACCTATTTGGGAAGCAAATAGGTGGTTGTCCTTGGCTACCCTCTTAACCATTCATGGCCCATCTTGATCTGTAAATTGAAAATACAAGTGTATTACATTCGAAAATCACTTGTTCATGTTTATGAGATCCTTCAAATTTTCACTTTCTTGTATTTAATTTGCATAAAAAAATTAAAATCAGAATTAAAATGAAGATCAGAATGCAATAATAATCAGAGAAAATCAAAGACAACACCAGCAAATTGATAACGGAGTTCGGCTTCAATAGCCTATAACTCCGGGTCCGTTCAATAGGGAGGACCGTTCTATTAAAATGCTGCAACAAATGACTTCAAAAACTTTTACAAATCTTCAATTTCGCCTTCTCTGATCTTTATTTGCCTGCAAATATTTCTCTTAGACCTGAAAACAAAAGCTCAAGGCCGTACAAGGCAAAAACAAGGCTCTAATCCTCTTAATTCTCTTTACACAGTCAGAAGTCTGTGTCAATACAAGTAAAAATTACTCATTTTTATAATATTTCAGCCACCGTGGCTGAAGCGGTCAAAACCTTAGCCTTTCAGGCACTAGGTCTCAAGTTCCAATCTCTCCTCCTTTCTAGGTGCCTAGGGAAGCGGGCAAGGGCGTCCTTCCTCCATGAGCGCGCTTTGACAAAAGATTTAGTCCCACATTTGTTGGGAGTGGTTGTTTTCATGCTTTAAATAGAAAGTTTGTTGACATTCTCAAATGAGAAAGTTTTGGGCGCCAATTTTGGATGCCACCTAGCTTGTTCAAACGCCTAATAATGAGGGATGCACTTAATGTTTTGTGGCGTGGAGGTTCGGCGCCTATTTGGATTTGAAAATGTCAAATATCATGTGCATCCAATAAAACACCTAACAATTTTTTTTTCCCCCTAATTATTTGCCATGTGTCAAATGGAGATTGGTCCACTTGGCATTCCTCAACTGTGCCACATCATTTTTGACATCCCTGTCGCATGATTTCTTCAACTAGCTATATCTTGAGCATTCGAACTCCGTTTTTCAAACCGCAAAAAGTGCTAGAAAGCTCTCGACGAGTACTAAAATGTGCAAATGTTTTAAACTAAATTTGAAAACTTTGAAAAATAGAACGGTAGATGGATCCACCTGGATCATTCCTCCCCACTGAGAACTTTTGGACCTCCAAAAGTTGAAATTAATTGGTAATGAGGTGAGAATATTTTTCCCTCACCTTTTCGACTTCCATCCATCTGACCTTGCTTGGGTGCATCCCTTTGAGACCAACAAGAAGATATTCAACATTACCTCTTCGCGAAGTCCGCATATTCTTGTCAAGTATAGTATCTTCTTGCAATTCTGTTAGATATTCAGGAGAAAACTCATCAACGAAAGGAATGGATACACTTTCATCATGATCAATGATCATTGGAGGCTCATACAATTTCAAATTTTCCATATTTACAACTGATTAAATCTGCATGTAAGATGGTAAGTCTAATCGGAAAGCATTTGTGCCAATTTTTTTCGTTATCCGAAAAGGACCATACCGGATTGGTTTCAACTTTTTACCTTCACCTGTCAGTCTTTCCTTACTAATGTGAAGCCATACCATATCACCTACAACAAATTGGTGATCAATACGATGTTTGTCATGCCTGGCTTTGTACTTGGCTTGACTTTTCTCTAATTGAGTACGAACAGTCTAATAAATGAGTTGTATTTGTTCAATGAACCATTTGGCTTGAATGGCTTCTTTTGGTTCACCAACAGCTTTATCCTATCCATAGCAAACATCTAAAGGAGATTTAGGCAAGTATCCATAACAAACTTCAAATGGAAATTTCATAGTAGAAGAATGAAGTGTCCGATTATATGCATGTTGTATGTAACACAATTGTTCATTCCATAACTTTGAATTTTTATTGCTATAACCCCTAAACAAATGTATCACAGTGCAGTTCACAACCTCTGTTTGTCCGTCGGTTTGTGAATGAAATACAGTGCTCTTTTTTAATTTAGTGTCCATTAGTCCCCACAAAGTTGACCAAAACTCTTTAATAAATCGAGAATTCCGATCAAAAATAATTGAAGTAGGCAAACCAAAATGAACCCATACATGTTTAAAGAACAAATATGCAGTGCCTTCGCCAGTAATCTACTTAGTGCAAGGAATCAACACACACATTTTGCTAAATCTATCCACAACCACATATAAATAGTTATGTTTTCTTTGTGTCATAGGCAATCCCCCCACAAAATCCATAGAGATACTTTCCCAGGGGCGAGTAGGAACAAGTAGAAGAGTGTAAAGTCCCAATTTCCTGTTACTAAGTTTACTTGTGGCACAAAGAGTAAATCCCCTTATATATTTAGCAACATTTTCTTGCATACGAGGCCAATAACAATACATTTTCAAATGTGCAACCATTTTAGCAACTCCAAAATGACCAGCAATAAGAGAAGTATGTGCTTCTCTAATCATGTGCACCCTCTCATTTTGAGGAATACATAGTTTACCCAAATGATACAAAAGATCATTGTGTACATGATAGTCCAATTCTTCTACTTGTCTACTACTCATCAAGTCTTTATAAACATCTTGAAAATCAAGATCATTCACATATTGTTCTTTATAACTTTCATGAGACAAAGAACCATGTTGTAAAAGAATAGATGCAACCATAGGAGGCCTAGATAGCATATCTGCAACCTTATTCTGAATTCATTTTTTAAACTTGATCACAAGATGAAATTGTTGTAAGAAACCCATCCAATGAAAATGTCTATACTGTTGTAGCTTAGTTTGTGATTGGAGATACTGTAAGGGCTAATGATCTGTATGTATTATTGTTTCTTTGCCCATTAAGTAATGTTTTCATTTTTTAACACTTTGAACAAACGCATACAATTCCTTATCATAAGTTGGATATTTTTTTACTGCACTTGTAAAGGTTTCAGAATGATAACAAACTGGTTTCTTACCTTGCATTAAAATAGCTCCCATAGCATACTCACTTGCATCCGTCTTGATCTCAAATGGTTGTTGTATATTAGGAAGTGCCAAGACCGGAGCAGTACTTATCTTTTCTTTCAAAGTATCGAAGGCTTTTTCATGTTTGCCTCCCCACTGAAAGACCTGTTTCACACTTGTCAAAGAATGCAAAGGTGATGCAATATATGAAAATTGAGCAATAAACTTCCTCCAAAATTTTATTGCACCAAGAAAACTCCTAACCTCAGTTGTGATAGAGGGTGTAGGCCAATTAACAATCACTGCCACTTTTGCAGAATCAATTTTCAATTTACCATGTGCTACAATGTAACCCAAGTATATCAAAGAGGTCTTGCCAAATTCACATTTTGACATTTTCAGATAAATTTTTTTCCTTCATAATGTATCTATGAATTTCTTAATGTGGATCACATACTCTTCCCATGACTTGCTGAAAATCAATATATCATCTAAGTAAACTATAACAAAATCATCAAGGAACTATCTAAAAACATCATTCATCAATCTCATGAATGTAGCCGGGGCATTACATAACCCGAAAAGCATAACAAGCCATTCAAACAATCCATGTTTTGTCTTAAAGGCAGTTTTCCATACATCACCTTCATTAATTCTTACTTGATGATATCCACTTCTCAAATCCAGCTTAGTGAAATAAATAGCATGTTTTAATTGATCCAACAAATCATCTATACGAGTAAGAGGGTAACGATTCTTAATAGTAATTTTGTTTAAAGCACGAAAATCAACACACATTTGCCAAGTGCCATCTTTCTTTGGCACCAAAATATTTAGCGAACCAACAGGTGATGAACTTGGACGAATAACACCTCTATCCAATAGATCCATTACATGTTTCTTGATTTCCTCATTTTCCACCACTGATAACCTATACATGCCAATTTTAGGGAGAGGAGAATCCTGCAATAGCTGAATTTCATGTTGAACTCCCCTTTTGAGAGGTAAGCCCCTAGGATCTTGAAATATATCATCATAAGTAGAAATGATTTCAACCAATTCATTCTTGTGTCTAGGATCACACTTTTTCAAAGCTTGAGTATATTCTTTTTCCTTAGACTTAATCAACATGAGACAAAAAGTCTTGCTTGAATTAACTAGTCTTTTCATTTGCCCTGCTATAACCAAGGAAACACTTGTTCTAATGTGATGTGCTCTAACTATATATTCAATGCCATCCTTAACAAGTAAGTACTTATTCTCCTCTCTATAGAAGATTGTTTTTCTATTATAAAGATATGAGCTTCTCAAAACAATCCCACATATGTCCAATGAAACAACATCCAACTCAACCTCATCTACGAACTTGGATGTGATGGCAAACCTTAGCCTACAAGTTTGTGAGACTTGTAGCTTCGCATTGTCACACACCCAACCTAGTGGATAAGGCTTCGGATGGGGATTGGTTTGTAAGCCTAGCTTCTTAACAACCTCTTCAGAAATTAAATTTGCTTGTGAACCACTATCAAATAGAGTGTCAATCTTAGTATGCTTTGAAACAACTCTAATGTAAAACAATTCATTTCTTTTTTTATCAACATGCACAGAATCCTGTCTAAAAGAAGATGCATCATTTGATGACTTAGTGCTAGAAACTGAAAGAGAAAAATCATTATGTAAACCCATAGCTGTGATCTTAGTTTTATCACCTGAATTTGATCCTAAGTCCTGAACCATAGCATTAGCCTTCTATTCTTTCTTTTGAAACTTTTTAGGCCTTAACTCAGGATGTAGTTTCCAACACTTAGACTCATCATGATTTTTCTTGCAATGATTACAAAATGGTTTTTCTTCTTCTTTTTTAACAGTATAAGTGGATTTTTGTTTACCCTTTCCTTATGAACTTTCCCCTTTGGAATGTTTAACATTAGATTGCTTACTTTTTACTTTAGGAAAAGATTTTTTTGATTGTTTTCCTCTAGCCTCTAAATGAGTGGCTTGAACACATACTGCATCTAAATTAGTGGGATTGAACATAAGAATCATGTCTTAAGTAACTATGCAACCCACCTATATATTTTAGCAGTGTTTCTTGTGTGTATAGAGGAACATTCAATAGTAAAGCTTTTTTCCTAAAATCTTGTGTATAATCTTGAACACTTTGGCTTTTTCCTTGTCTGAAACTTTGTCAATCCATCATGGCTTGTTGCATATAGCCTAAAGAATAGAATTGCAATCTGAGTTCTTCAATAATTCATTCCAAGTAGAAATCGAGTTACATTTTTGAAGCTCGGCGTCCTTCAACTTACTCTCCCACTAGATGAGAGTTGTACCTCCCATACGAAGAGTAGCCAAAGAAATTTTTGACTCATCCCCTGTAATCTTTTGGACCCTGCAATAAACTTCAATCTGCTTGACTCAATTATCCAACTTTTCAGCATTAGCTTCGCCATTAAACATTGGTAATTCAAACTTAATATCCAATTTTAGTGAAGGGAGAGATTCCACAGTTTTTTAACCATTATCCGATGGAGAAGGTTTTTCGGTTTCTTTACCTTTTGATTCTCGTGAATCACTTTCTTTTTCATTCTCGGATTTTTTTGGTTCGTCATAGTATAGTTCCTCAACCATGCTTCTCATGTCCATGAAAGCTCGACGAAAAGCTTGTTCAGATTCCATCTCTTCTTCGGCCATCCTTGAAGTACGTCTTGAACCAATCTCTGGATTATACTCAAAGAGTTTTCCTTCACCTTTTTGAGATTTAGACCTTGTCAACATACACTAACAATCACTGTTAAATAATAAACTGGCTCTGATACCAAAAATCTGATCTGTAAACTAAAAATACAAGTGTATTACATTCGAAAATCACTTGTTCATGTTTATGAGATCCTTCAAATTTTCACTTTTTTGTGTTTAATTTGCATAAAAAAATTAAAATCAGAATTAAAATGAAGATCAGAATGCAATAATAATCAGATAAAATCAAAGACAACACCAGCAAATTGATAACGGAGTTTGGCTTCAATAGCCTACATCTCCAGATCCGCCCAATAGTGAGGACCGTTCTATTAAAATGCTGCAACAAATGGCTTCAAAAACTTTTACAAATCTTTAATTTCATCTTCTTTGATCTTTATTTGCCTGCAAATATTTCTCTTAGACCTGAAAACAAAAGCCCAAGGCCGTATAAGGCAAAAACAAGGCTCTAATCCTTTTAATTCTCTTTACACAGTCGAAAATCTGCGTCAATAGAAGTAAAAATTACTCTTTTTTATAACATTTCAGCCACTGTGGCTGAAGCAGTTAAGACCTTAGCCTATTAGGCGCCAGGTCTCAAGTTATAATCTCTCCTCTTTTCTAGGTGCTTAGGGAAGCAAGCAAGGGCGTCCTTCCTCCATGAGCGTGCTTTGACCAAGGATTTAGTCCCACATTTGCTGGGAGTGGTTGTTTTCATGCTTTAAATAGAAAGTTTGTTAACATTTTCAAATGAGAAAATTTTGGGCGCCAACTTTGGACACCACCTAGCTTGTTCAAACGCCTAATAATGAGAGATGCACTTAATGTTTTGTGGCGTGGAGGTCTGGCCCCTATTTGGATTTGAAAATGTCAAATATCATGTGCATCCAATAAAACACCTAACAATTTTTTTTACCCCCTAATTAATTTCCATGTGTCAAACGGAGATTGGTCCACTTGGCGTTCTTCAACTGTGCCACATCATTTTTGACATCCCTGTTGCATGATTTCTTCAACTATCTATATCTTCAACATTCGGACTCCGTTTTTCAAACCACAAAAAGCACTAAAAAGCTCTCAACGAGTACTACAATGTGCAAATGATTTGAACTGAATTTAAAGACTTTGAAAAATAGAATGGTACATGGATCCACCTGGATCACATCTATGCTAAACATTCTAAACAAAAGCCTTAATGATAGCATCTTCTAAAGAAATAGGGTTAAAAGCCTTAACCAAACCCCTCAAAAGCTCAATCAAACCCTCAAAAAACAAAACCAACCTCCTCTCACTAACATCTAGTACCATAACTGAAACTTTTTGAAAATAAGCAACATACCTTTCAACATCATAATTTTGCTTGATTTGTGTCAACTCACAAAAATGGATTTTTGGATCTTTCCTATCAAATCTCTCCATGATTCTCTTACCAAACTCCTCCAAATTAATAATGGATTTGTGGCCTTGTGTGATTAAGCCATGAAACCACCATTCATGTTCAATACCCTCTAAATGTAGGATGACAAACTTGAGAGCCTCATCCTCAAACATGACATTAAGTGATAAATATGTCTCCAGCTTTTGCAACCATGATCTCATAGGAAGTTTATTAGTACCTTTAAAAATAGGAAAAGAAATCTTATTCAATCGTTGTTGCAAATATCTACAAGGTTGCATATTAGAAAACCGTGTCTTGGATCCTTCATCTCACAATAATCTCGAAAAGACAAAAGTGCTTGTGTGGCAAAGCTTAGGGATGCATACTCTTGTTGACAAATATCAAATGGATCGTCCATTGGTGTCTCTATCTCCACTACTGGCTCTCTCTACAAAAAAATAGCCTTGAAAATTTTATTAGGGGGGTTAATAGAAACTCTCATTATCACTCGAATTTTTTTCTCCATTGAAAGGGTGGTCCTTGTTTGGAGTTATAGTAGCCTTCAACATAGCTGCAAATTACATATCCAAAGCATGTTAAAGATCATTTTGGCTTTCTTTGATCGAGCCCTGCAAAAACTTAACCTGCTTTGAAGAGAACCCCTTAGACTCTTGATCTTCCATAGTCTTTTCCCTTCTCTGGTAATGCAAGATCTCTTTACTTGTTTGTATCCAACAACCAAAACTCACAAGTAGACAAGATTGATGCATTGATACCACTATAATGTCCTCAAATCGGACAATTTAACCAAAAAATGATTTCCCCTAAAATTTCACAAAATTTTGAATTTTTGAAATTAGAAATCAGCAAACCCTAGCATGCAAGAAATGATCCAAAACCCAATAAACCCTAGGCACCAATATGTAAAAAATGTATTGACAATTTTCAACCACCAAGTTATCCAAAATTCACCTTAATACTTGGAAATATGAGCAACAAACTAAAATGAAAAAGATGTACTTTTTTGCTAATTTTTTAAGATCAATTCTTATTTTATGATCGCTGAAAACATATAATTTCTATGTCAAATACAGCGATTGTTCCTTGCTTATTTTCTGCTTCAAACCCTTACCAATAACACGCCACATGTGCCAAAAATAAGGGAAAAAATCTAGTGATCCCCTGGGGCATCCAAAGTGACCCAAAAACCCTCTCAAGCAAGTCATCCAAGTCGCCAAGGTGTAGAATAAATTGCAGAATATTTATTGAATACAATTCGACCTTTCACAAGTCAATTTGATCAAAAAACCTTATCAAAAAATTAAATAATAATTCTGAAAATTATTATTTAATATTGTGGCAAGTTAAAACCTCAAAACTTCATCAAATCTTCACAAAACCCCATGCCAATATTCAGGGAAATTATCAATAAATTTCATAATATTAAATTAAACAATTAGACCCCAAAAAGGATCTCAAAACACTAAAACTCAACTTATAGTTAACACTAAAAGAGGATTTCAGCACTTCAACTACACAGTTCGTTGCAATGATACTGTGCATGTTAATGATAGGTTAACACTTGAATCTCCAATATAGCGCCTATATATAAGATGAGCAAATAAACAACTAAGCTGGAATAAAATTCCAGTCATCAAAGTCCTTCCAAAAAGACCTGAGTAACAAGATGTGCTGCCAACTGCTAATCTACCAGTTCGCTTCATCTTGCCAAGCCACCAGTCTATCAAATTCTGGACTGATAGTCTCAGATTTGAACAAAACTAAACTATAATTGTTACTATACCAATGCCAGGCAGGGTTTACATCGCTGAGATTTCCCATTTACAGAACTTGTTAAAATCCATAGAAACTTACAGCTAAACATAACAGGGAAAGATTTGTGTAGGAGTTTCACTTGCGATTACAAAATTTAAGAATGGAACCATGGAGCATTCGGGTAAGAACAGAGAGAGGGTGCCAGAATTTTACTAGCCTGGTAAAAATTTCAATTCTTCTCCCAGGCTGTCTCCTTCCTTCTGCGCCTTGCTTCCTTCTCTTTCACAACTTCTATTCAAAACATGATGTGTTTTCCAATTCCAATAGCACGCACTTATTGTTCTCATTCAACAAGAGCATTAAATTCATTCCATAGACTTTGCTAAGGAAGCGCATTGGGTGAGCATTAATTTTTATTGTTGGGTCATATAAATTTTTGAAGAAGTCCTTTTTGAATACAAACTCGTTTTCTTTTCTTCCCATGTGCTAAAAGTCCCACAATTCTTATTTATTGTTACTCTTAGCTAGCCGTGTGCCTAAAAGGCTAGGTTCGAGTCTATTCAAACCTACACAATTATTGGATATGAATTTTAAAATTTTAGTTTCATATTTTATTTATGGTTTAAAGGATGGCGAACATCTTCCTAGCCCTGAAACCATAATATAATCCTTCAATCACTGTGAAAATAACAACCGTTCTTTAATTTAGAGTATTTCATTCATGCAAACACATTTATTCCGATTTGGTTGATTAGACAAAGCTAACGTACCGCAAGAAGGCCAGGGAAAAAGGTAAGAACTAGAGCTACTTCATCTACGGAATCCCATAGCATACTTAGTTCACTTTATCGACATAATATCTTTCTTGCCTCCTGACCACCTATCTAGTCCATCTCTCCTCAATGATACTCTCCCTCTTTGCAGGGTCGGAAACACCCTGTGTTGCAAATGCACACTAAGACAAGACCCATTAAACAGTTAATCAAATCCAAATGTACTAGTAACTATGCAAAGTACGACGAATGCTAAAATACAAATCAACATGTTATTGTATTGAAAATCATTAACGCATTTTTGTGGTCAACTTGCAATCCTGCTTACTTACCCTGTGCAATTCAATGTCAAATTCACGTTAGGTCCATACGCATATCAATAGCCATTGTTAATCCCATAACAATATAATGCATGAAAAACATATTAATAACATATTTATTTAGTTCCACAAAAGATAGTAATCACTTAAACAATTATTAAGCATCCCAAAGTCTAACCAGACAAGCTTACGTGACACACCACGTTGACATAAACAAACAATTATTACACACGTGAAAACGGGATATGAAATCTAACCTATGGAAATTGATTCAATGAAGACCATAGCTTGAATATTTTCACTGAGAGGTTGCATTACAATCACCCTGTGAAGTTTGAATGAAATTGGAGGGAATGCTCTTGAGAAAGGATTTATTTCACCAATACTATCACCACAGCCATGTATACCCTCCAACTACTGAATTAATTTATTTTTTAAACCAAGAGCTTTCTGGCAAATAACACAACCACAAACCTCTTGAAAGGCACAAGAAACAAACACGGGGAAGAGAACACCACAATGTTGCTACATTTATTAAAAAGACGTGCACAAAAAAAAATAGAAAATAGCGAGAAAGAAAACAAGCCAAGAATTGTATATACAAGGGAAAACATGGACCTGAAAGGGGTTTGTATACAAGTGAAAACATGGACCTGAAAGGGGCTTACAAACCCACTAACTGGTTCAAGAAAAATATGAGCCTTTTCTTAACCGCTTGGGAGTAACTTGCAAGGTAAAATAGAACAAAGCCCTAGGAAACCTTAAAAACCTGAGATTTGGCTTGGGCATAAACATGTAGACTCTAGAGAACAAAACTGCAAACTTTTCAAGAGACTCAACTTCTGATTTTAAGAATTTGGGGAGATATTCAGACTGGAGGGGAAACACAAACTCATATATTGGAAAGAAATATTGGCTCTGCCTACAACTGAGGCCTTGATCCGAACTTACCACGGAGGGAGAACTTTTTAAAAGATGATTCTTGTAAAACTATGGTATCTTCTTCTGTGATGGAGGGTAGGTCGTTATCTTTATGCATTGCACTGAGAACTTACTTCTCTCGAATCTAACCAGTCTGTTGTCAGCCTTGTGGTGGGTACATTTCTTCTTGCATCCTAATTTATTCGAAAGAGAAACCCCCTAGAGATTGGGAAGCAGACAAGGAGAACAGTACATCTACTCTCATGGATTCATCACAAGAGAGACCTGCTTCAAATGTAGGCAAAGGGAGGGGAACGTCTTTCTTTTCACAAAGAAAATCTTCCTTACATGCTTCAAGGAATTTATTTGGAACAACTGTAGGATGCTGAAAAATATTTTGGAACTCTTTCTTGCTTATTGGCATTTGACTCTTCTTCATAAAAATTGTTTTGTTATGCTCAACCTCACCACTTTCCTCTTTTTCTTGAGCTTGATCAGTTGTGTGCATATCTTGCAGCAGACGTGATTCTCCAATAAACTTGGCAGGTTTGGTATCCACCTTGTCATCAACCTTCAACTCTTCAATGAGTAGTCCAGGATGATTCAGTTCATGCTCCTTAGAAACATGTTCCTCAAATATTTTCTCCTTTTGGACTGCAATGTTTAGACCACCTTTGAAGCATTGGGTGAAGGGGAATGATGTTTCCATTGATGGAGTGTTTTCCTATGCAACATAGATCAAGCCATTGTTCTCTTGCACACCATCAAGAACTTCTTATTGACCCTGATCAGCTAGGTCTTGAAGTGGGCAAGTCTCCATTTGCTTTGTTTGCATATTGGACTCATGACCGGAAGGTTCTACGACCACGGGATCATGTTCATGTTGGTTGAGAACTCCATCGCTTTCGCTTGCAATTCCTCCAGAGAGCTCTTCCCAAGTCAGGGAAGCAAAGGGGAAGCATATCACTTCTTAATTATTGACTTCGTCTACAATAGGATCTTTCTCAAATGTGGGTGAAAAAGAATGATCATTTATATTTTCACACTAAAAATTATCATCTGAGGTTTCAAAATATGAGCTTGGAATCCAAGCTTCATAATGTTGAACATCATAAACGATTTCCTCTTGTTGAGTAACATTTGTTTTTGGTTTTTTTAGCACCTTGAGCTCCTCAAACTTCTTTTGCACGGCCTCTGAAAGATGTACCACCTCACAATTAAGACTAGGGCTTGATTGCCCACCGATCACCACTAGGAACTTTAGCACATATTTCAACTACAAGGATGCCATGCCTGTATCACCATATCTCATGAACATTTATATGGTGAGACAAATAAAATACAAAGCCTTGAGCTTCTCTTTAAGCCAAAATTCATCTGCAATCTCCTATGTCTCTTCACAAAGAAAGTATAATGTATTCATCAGAGGCTTCCAAGAATCGGCTCAAGATGAAAACTTCAAACTGCTGAATTTTTTCAGAAGTTTCATTACTTTGATTGGTCTCTGGCTGGTGGCATTTTTGTGTTTCTAGCTCTTCAAAAAGAAATGCATGGATTCTACAAACTGTAAGACTTCACACTTGTGGCTGGGATTTGACCATCCTTTGATCACTTTTTCAATTCTCAAGACATATTCCCTATTTGGTATAGCCATCTTTTCATCTCCATATGCAATAAATTCATCAATAGGAAGGCAAAGGAACAACATGGACTTGAGCCTTTCATCAAGCCATGTATCATCTGCTAGCTCTTTTTCAACATGTGTTTCATCTAAAAATGTAGTGTCAAAGAAATTGAAAACGCCATTATTTTCCATGCATGCCAATTCTCCTTTAGGCTGATATTGTCCCTTTTGTGCTTGCAGATTTCTTGAAGCTTATTTAAGAGGAGCTTAGACTGTTAATCTTATGATGGGTCTAACTTCATATTTCAGATGCTACAATAGGTTTTTTCAACTGCTTTAGCAAAGATGTGATCTCATCGTTATTGGTTGCAATAATCTCATCAATCATTGATTTATTATGTTTCATGAGTCTTTTCTTATTCTCATTTTCTCTTTGCCACCAAATCTTTCCAAGGTGGGCATATTTTGAGTTCCATCCGAATATCTTCATGCTATCAGTGTTTGCAACTACAAATAAGACCTTGGGCAGCAATAACAAAATTCAGTATATCAAATGATGGGTTGTGTTCCATCATTTCTGGATTTTCATTTCAATAAAGTCGCTAATCCTCATTTGAAAGGGGAATATTTCTTCAAATTTTAGAAATTGAATGCACCATTCGATTCCCTAGTATAGTCGACAAAAGATGTTACGCTTGTGTTTTTCTTAGTTTTATTGACTCACCCAACGGGTAGCAACACAATTTTGCAACATTGGATAAATCACCGATGAGAAAGTGATTTTCCTTTACATTTGAGAGGGGCAAGTCCATCATAGGATATAGGTTTTTTACGGTTTTTGTGTACTTTTTATCAGAAAGCACAAGAGGAAACAAAAATGGGAAATGAAGAAAGCTGAAAATGGAAGAAGAGAAGGTGAGAAACGCATGACCGAACAAACATAATATACTACCTAAATAACTTGGGTTTAGATGACGTGAATGAAAATTCTCTCTCACGTGAAAACATAAAAAAGAATAACAGATGTAATGAGAACAACATGCTTGCCTAGCAACACAAAATCTCCTCAAAAATTAGATTGGGTACACTTGGTACAAATCCCATCCACAAGGTTTTCAACACAAAGTTTGGAAATGTCGTGAGTTGCACGCAACCATGAAAAGTGCAGAATTTTAATGGTTTCTCCATCTATAAACATCAATACAATTTTCATAAACAAAGAACATTGAAACCCCCACAAAATCAAAGAATGATCTCACCCGCTTGCTTGTATTCCACTAATCAAATACCAAAAAACACATAGCACACACAAAGTTGCATCCAACTCTTCCCCAAGAGCTTGAAAGAAAAAAAAATCCCCCCTCGTGATAATATAGAATTATCTCTTTTTTGTACAATCCATAAAGGAATTTGAAAAGTCATTCTTAGCACTAACTCAACCTAGAGCTTCTAACTAGAGTTTTCTCATATATGATTTTATTATTCAGGGATTTTACATTTAATAAAAATAATTAAGTATAAAACGAATTAGTTCAATCAATGACTCCAAATACATAGCTTGATTTTGATGTTATTCCTTGGCACTCCTCTTTGGTGCTCTTCTTCAGCACTCTTTTTGACATTTTTTTTATATGCTCCTCTTCGGCGCTCTTTTATGACTTTAAATAAAATTAATTAATTCTAAAACAATTAATAATTTAATTAAGTCATTCAATTTCCAACTTGGGCCCCTGAACATCGTCTTAAAAATTTGTTCCATGTGGATTTCCCTATAGCATTGCCTTGTCCATTGGTTTCTAGAGTTGAATATTGTTTTATGGGACGTAAAACCATTTTATCACTAGAAAATTATCTTTTTTGAGTAGTGAAATCCAGTTGACAAATTTCACTACAACAGTGACAATAGTGTAAAGGGAACTTGGATTGATGTCATGAAAATGAAAACTGTGCAAATAAGGTGGTAGGTAATGCAACCAGAATACAACAAACGAGGTATGCGACTTGGTTTTTAAGGCTTCAAGCCCCTACATTATAGATCAAATCAAAGATTTCTTTTTAGCATTCAATCTGCATCCTGATGATTGCACTAGGCACTAGACTTATATATGGATAAGCTAAAACCTCTATTCATGAATATTTTTTCTACCACAAAATATTAATGATATCATCTAGATTATACTTCTTTTGTGGAATGATATGATGCAGTCATGATGTGTGGTCGACTTGTTGCAATTTTAATGACAACAGCATTTATTTAAGTCAATTGGGTTGTCATTGAATGATGTTAAGAGCATTATGTTGATTTCGTAATGTTTGTTCCCCGGGTGGATTTTACACCCTTTGTGATTATCGCCATTTAGTCCACCAAAGAAAATAGTATTTTGGCAAGTTAGCACCACAAACCCTATTTTGACACTCAACCTTGTGTAACCCGTAAAGTTTTTATAAACAAACCATTGTTCAATATTACCCTCAGAATGTTAGAATATTTCAGTGGTAGTAAAAGGAAACATTATGGGTTTTGATGAGTTTTCTGAATTCCTCCTCCTACTGCTTTTGATAAAATCTAACAAAGAAAAATTAATTGTACTTTACATCAAGAAGTATAAATAGAGTCATATGGCCATCAAATTTAGTCGTTGATAAACCTATAGGATAATTAATCCTTTTAAAATTTATATAATAAAATAACAATAGTAATTAAATAAATTTCAAAAAGTTAAAAAATTTATAAATAACAGACATGTCATCTTTAAAGGATGGGCATTAAACAAGAATAAATAATGTGTCAAAAAGGGGCAGCACTTAGGGGAAAAAAAGAATTAAATAATAATAAAAATAACAATAAAGAGGAGCGGAATGTAGGAGAAATAAGAGAAAATATATAGAATAAAATTTAATGCCGAGTAGAATGGCATGTAGGGAGTGTAAGCAAGGGGGGAGGAGAAGAAAGAGAGGTGTGGGAAGATAGGAAAGATCAAATTTTATCATTATACAGATAATTAAGGTATGTTCCATAAGGGTGCATTAGTTCATAAGCTTTCAGAAGGCCATTGTGAAATCCATTTTGTGCATTCGATTTGCATCCTAAAAATTGCACTAGACTTATATATGGAAAAGCTAACTTCTCTATTCTTGATTATTTTTTCTATCACAACATATTAATGATATCATCTAGATTATGCTTCTTTTATGGAATGGTGTGATACAGTCATGATGTGTGGTCAACTTGTTGCAATTTTAATGATAACAGCTTTTATTTAAGTCAATTGGGTTGTCATTGTATGATGTTAAGAGCATTACGTTGATTTCCTAATATTAGGATATTGCAGCAGTTCAAAATATTTATACCCTATTCCAAAGCTTCCATTTTTTTTATAGGCTGAAAGGTTATGGAGTTGACTTTAAAAACTATCAGTGTATTATTTAAATGATTTCAGGGTTGTTTCAAGTTTCAACAAACCCTTTTTGCAGATCTTGGAATGAACATCTTGCATGAAACCACTTTTTCTTTATGGAATTTATTTTCAAACAATTCACATACTCTTCATAGTTAAAACATTTTGTCAAACTATTCACATACTTGTTGTATTGTTGAATGTAACTCCCCACCTAGCCTTACGTTTGATTAGGCCCATGGTTAAGTATTAATCGGTGTTGAACTCGTTAATTAAGTTATTTAATATAATTGGGATCATGTTTTGTTTTATCTACATTTGATTATTTTATATTAGATTATAGGAATAGAGATGCATGCTTATGATGCAATAACAAGCACTTGATTGTTATGTTTTATTTCTATCTCTTCATTACATAGAGGTACTATAATGAGTTTGGTGTATGTGTAGAAAACAGGGGTTTCCAAATGGGTTCCAATCTTATCCATATACCGACGATGAGATGAGTTGGCAAGGGTTTTCACCGAATCTATCAGGGGGTTCTCTGAATCGACGTGACACAAAGCGGTAGCTCCAGCAAAAGATATCTACGGTGGGCATAGAACCTCGCAATGGATTAGTGATAGGAGTTATCTGATGTGTAGCTGGTTATGTCACACATCAACCACATGGGCACTTGGTATCTTGTGATTGGTTGGCCGAATACAAAGAAAATACATCATGTCAAATAATAAATCCACGGGATAATGAAAACAGGAAATACATTTAATAAAGCCAAAGGCTTTATGGTCACTAAAATATAAATGTGACAAAGTGAATGAGGGCCATGTAAATTATGATAGAGCCACTATTAAAGGAAAATAAGTGGGATAAGATCAAAGGAAAGGATCTCCATTTAATAATAGGTGTGAATAATTATCGTGTGAATCACAAGCCACATGGTGGCAACCATGGGGGACAAATGCTCTAAACCAATTAAAATATGAATGAAGGCCACAGTTATAAATTGATATGGAGATCACCAAGAGAACCACATAAGCCAAATGGCAGCCACGGTGGAAATAGACACTCTGACAAAATATTATAATATAAAGAGAGATTGCCGCAAGGAAGGTGGTTGGTGAAGAAGTAAAGCGAATGTGGACTGTGAGAAGAAAACATAGTTGTCCTAATAACAAGATAGTAAATATGGACAAGACTGGAAGCAGCCACAAGGAGGTTACGAGTAAGAAATTAACCGATAACTAATAAGGTTAGCCAGACTCGCTAATTATAAAGATTGCATGGGATTAAATCCCTATGGCCTTAATTTTAGATTCTAAGATAAACGTGCATTGATGTCTGTGATACTTCACAGTGGACTCCTTGATCACAAATGCCAATGGCCATGCCTAAGATTCAAAATAGTAGGACATAATTAATGATATGCGGTCACTATAACATAACCTCAACCTCTTATACAGTTCGCAGTTGAGACACTCATGGTCTATGGGAAAGCCTAACAAAACTATCTTGACCTTTGCATCGTGGCTATGTAGAGTATAGACGGATTGTGCAGGATCTAAGCGTCGAGTTATTACTTCAATCGCAACTTTCTTACTTGCATAGTCGCCTTTTGCAATGATCTCGAAGAGAATAATTTCTCTATATTGATTATAATGTCGTTTTGAGCTTCTTGCTCGTCAACGCAGCCTTCTTTGTTTAAAAAACAATCCTCACGACTAAGTTTGGTCTTCATGAAATAAGCGGCCAGGATTGTGCCACTTGACACAATCGTGTTGCCACGAAGCAACAGAACGGAGTCTATAACCCCATAAGGCTGTGATGGCGACAAGTGTCATGATCCTAGCGGCTCGAGCTTGATCTCATCCATAGAGGCTTAAAGTTGTAGTCACTTTGCGGACATGTCACTTTAGTAAAAAGTGATTAAATATGAAATAGCCATTAGGCTTGAGTCGCAACCACCCTATATTAAATAATATGGGACTTATTATATTCTACTTAGTCTTTTGGCTTATTCTCATGGCCTTATAATTTATCTTTTTATTCCTATCTCGGTCATTATAAATCATCGTTCGTGGGCCCACATAAAAGGTAAACACGCCTTTATAAATAGAATTGGCACTTATTATGTTTGGGACCACAACAAACCCGTGATAAGGCCATGTGGCAATCATCTTAGAGTCGCAGCGTTCCTTCACTTAGTTGTGCAAGTCTCTCTTGTGATAGCACAAACCCGTTGCAATCTAAATTGTGGTCTATTTTATTAAGAATCTGCGATGTATTGAGGCCGCATGGATATGTTAGATCACATCATTCTATCATTCCACTCCAGCCACCCTTTTTATGTATTCATGATGTCCCCTGATATCATTGCAGCCACCCTTTTTTATGTATTCATGATGTCCCCTGATATCACAATGAATTGTAATGGCTTTATTAGAGGTCATGTGGATGTACATATATAGTGACACACAATGAAATGAAATCAAATGAGTTTTAATGACGTCCACAAGATCAAATAGTCTATGAGACTAAGTGTCAAGATCATTAAAGATTCTTCATATTTTTTTCGAAGTCATTTCGTCTCCTATGAATCTTTACCAACAGCGACGTTGTGTTGTGTAGCCTTTCCTCCTCAAATAATTCACTAAAACTGTGCACATTCACACTGTTACCCTATTGCATACGAATATCCTTGTACGCATCACACTCCCTAATGAAGTGTCGTTCAGTTTCAACCACTCTATCATTGCAAAAAATGCAAGTTCTATCTTCCCATCTTTCCTTGGGAACCGTCCATCTTCCCGTTTCACACCTAAGATGGTGTGAACCGGTCCTCAATTGTGCCATTAGGATCCTAGCATTACCTTTAAGTTCAACACTTAGATATGCTTTATCCCCGTGCTCCCAAGTGGGATTAAACTCTTTGATATAATGCATTTTTTTATGTCCACTCTGATTTGTCCACATGGCAGTACTGAATTTTTCTAATACAAACTTTTTTATTTCCTCTTTAGAGTTAGGGCACTCATGTAACTTAATGTTCCATTTACCCAGCCACTTAATGTTTCGTTTCATCCACGTCTTCTTCCTCCGATCTACCACCTCGTTCACCACCATTTTGGGCCACCGGTGATTCCCCATGTTTTCAACTTTTTTTATGCAGCTTAGTACCCATGAAATCGCCACAACTTCCATTGAGAAAGTACTGGCTTCCCCCAGGGGGATCTCATATGGAACAGTGGCTTTAACTTTAAGACTACTGGTGATAAGATGTTTTTGAATTCTTTCCAATTGTCTCCATCTGTGATTTGACATGTTGCTTCCCCAAACCTCACCCCCGTAGAGGACAACTAGTGTGACCAGCAAACCAAAAAGGGTTTTCTTGGTTTTCCAGTCCCAAAGTTTTGCTTTTCTGCATCTGCTCTGGAGAAGGCAAGAAGCTCTCCAACCTCCTTGAATCCTTTTTGCCCTGCAAGTTTCCCAACTGAGTCTGTTATGAAAAACAATACCAAGATACTTGTATTCTTCGACGATTTCCAACGAGCTACCTTCGAACATAAAATTAGTTTGTTGTTTCCTTTTTAGAGAGAAGATCATGACTTTAGTCTTGCTAATGTTCACATGCATCCCGACATCTTGGCAAAATAGCTCTAAAGCCTTCAAATGATCCCTCAAACCATGGGCAGTTTTTGCTATAAGAATAAGATCATCTGCATATAAAAGTAGCTTTACTACAACATTGGTCAACTGCATGCCACCTCCTTCAGTTTTATTTATCCATTCCTCAAGTTTGTCAATGTAAAGGCCAAACAAAGTGGGGGAGAGTGGGCACCCCTGCTTGACCCCTATGTTGTTGCCGAAGCATTCAGACATGTCTTCTCTAGTTCTAATTTTTGCTCTGACACACTCATAGAGTTTGTGGATAGCTGCTCTATACTCATCGGGAACCCTAGTTCTTCCATCCTTTTCCAAAGTTTGTCTCTGGGTACTGTGTCAAAAGCTTTTTTAAAATCCACAAAACAACAATAAGCTTCCCCACCTTGGGTGTTCCAAGCTTTTTCAATCAAATGCCTAAGAGTAATAAGTGGTCAATGGTAGAGTGCTTTGGTCTAAAACCAACCTGTCCCTCCGCTCTTTTCCCTTCTTTTTTTGCCCAACTGCTGATTCTACGTTCGATCAGGGTCCCAAATAATTTTCCAAGAAGAGGGTTGACCATGATAGTACGATAGTTAAAGGGATTATTGACATCCCCACTCTTGAAGAGAGGGATAACGACACTAGTCGTCCACTCCACTGGAAATCTCCATTGCGTGACTTCATTAAAAATTCTTTTGATGTGCGGAGCAAGGTGTTCAACGCCCCACTTTAAGAATTCAGCTTGCAGCTCGTCAATGTCTTGTGCTTTACCATTTGTTAATTTCTTTATACCCTGCTTGATCTCCTCATCCGAGAAGAGCTCGATTGACGTGCTAACACTGGAAGGGAGAGTTTCCTCATGTTCACACTCATAAAGCAGCTTTGCATACTCTAACCATTGAGATTCTGTGATATTATTTTCTGTATGTTTCTTCTCTTGTTGTAGCTCCCTCTAAAAACCTTTGGGATTGTGCTTACCTAACTCTATTAGCTCCTTCCTTCTTAGTATAACAAATTTTTCTTTCTTGGCTTTTAACAATTTCACATATTTTTTCTTGTTTTCTTTGTTTGGCTCGTTCTCTTTGTATGATCTTTTTGCTGCTTTGCAGTCTTCATCATACCAGGGGTTCGCCGAGAACATGTTACAGACTCCTTTTTGAGGCTTGGATTTCTTGCAAACATTTAGAGCCTTGTGGATCAAAGGGACCAACAAACTGCTGTCAATGTGATTCCTCGTGATATTGTTTTCTTTAAGCCCAACTTTGTTTTTGGTCATCTCAATGTGTTGCCCAATGACAGCAGTAAAAAGTCCTTGATTTGTTTTATTCAAAATGATTTTACCATGCAGATTAGCTGTCCTAACCTTGTGTTGAGTTTTCCTTTCACTTTGCTTGTTTGTGAGAAAGCCAAACTTAACCAAGAGGGGCACATGGTCAGATTTTATCTCCATAGGGCATTCTCCTATAACAAACTCCAGTAACCTAGCAGTCAAATTTTTAGAGCAGATGACATAATCAACCACACTTTGACCATTGTAGGTTTTGCATGTAATACCTCCAGATCTTGGCCAAACTCTTGTCCCTTTACATATAACCATGTCATACAAACTACAAAGTCCCAAAAGTTCGGCACCAAGGTGTGCCACACTGCGTTTTCCATCTTGTGACATTCTTTTCCAAAGTTGGTCCCCACTCTCTTTTAGCCATAAGGGATTGTTATCCTCTCTATCTTCTCCTTCCATTTGAAGAGATTGATTGTTGGCCGTTCTAGCATTGAAGTCTCCTATTAAAATAATTTCCCCTGATGTGCTAAAAACAGAGATATTTTTCTTTAACGCTGCATACGGGTCTTCCCTATCCAAGTTTCTCTTTTTGTAGAACGTTGACCCTTTCGGGGCAAAGTAACAAGCAGCCTACCTGATTATGTCTTTATTGCCTATTATTTTCAGCCAAATGTATTGTTTATTGAGATCTTCCTTCTCTATTTTCACTGTTTCATCCCACCCCTCTTTTATTAGCACGGTGACCCCCCCATGACCCTTACCTGTCCCCGTCCCTTTGTTCCATACTGAGATTTTTTTGTACCCTACAAAGTCTGGGACTTCGCATCCATCATGCTCATGTGTTTCGGTTAAAATAATAATGTCTTTCCCTTCTGCTATTGGCCCCAACCCCGGTCCTCTTCTCCAAGGGTATCCTCTGCAATTGCAACTTATCATATGCAGAGATTCTCTTAGGGCCCCGAATTCCTATTTTTTGTGGAAGGAGCGCTCGCTGATTTGAGCTTTTCCATTTTTCAGCGATGCCCATTTTCCATCCTCTCTTGCTTTTTTCACTTTTTTCCACTCCTTTCTTCGTTCTTCTTGTTGTGCGAATGTTAAGTCCTCATCAAGGAAAATGTGGGTGCCTCTGAGTAGCCCCCTATTCTTTAAAATTGTGCTCTTATCTTCTATGTTTCTCAAGATAACTCTTACATGTCTATTCCTTCTTTCTTCTGTTTTCTTTCCAACCCTGTTTCCCTGCTTGATAACACCCGTCCATTTCAATTCTTCTTTTAGAAAATCTCTTGCTAAGATGTCAGTGCTTTCTTTCTCGCCAAAATCCCTCAGACCTTTGATAATAATTTTAACCTCCTTGCCCTGTTTGTCTTTTTCATCTTTTGTCTCTTGATTTGTTTCTCGATGTTTTCTTTTTGCTCATGAATTGGTTCTCTGACAACCTGAGCCCAGGATTTTGCTTCTTCTAGTTGATCTCTCAACTTATTTTCCCTTAATTCCATGCTTGCCATCGCTGTTTGGATCTTTTCTAGCTGTGAAATGTCACTTTTTATCCCTCTTTCTGATATACTTTTTGTTGATTTTGTTTTCTCTAGCTCTTGTTTTAGATTGCCCAGCTCGCGCTGACCCCTTATCATGTTGCTTTGCAAAGTTAAAACTCGCTCTTTGAGCAACTTGTTTTCTCTTTCAAGGTTCAATTTGGTTTCCAAATTTTTTTTAATTTTAGTGCTTTCATGTCGCCCTTTCTCTTCTATCTTCTCCAGTGCTTGTTTGAAGTTCATAAGCTCATTAATGTACAATTATGATGACCACATCAGCGGTGTAGTCGTAGGGCTATACGGTCCTGTATGGTCTTGTGATCCATCTTCCCTTCCGTATTTGCTTATTAGAATAGTTTTTGTTTTATCTCGATTTGCTTCCCATTCTTTGTGGCGCAGATGATTCTCAATCTCTTTCCCCCTATCTACACTTATCTCTGTAGGTTCTCTTTTCGAGTGATTCATTTTGATCATGGTGTTCGCAGTGATTCCATCTATCTTGGGTAAAATCTTAATGAGTTTTTTATTATGTTTTTGCCACTGTTTACGGATTTGTCTGCGTCTTATTATCCCTTTGTGTTGCTTTGCGTTCACAAATATTAATTTTCCCTCCGTTTTGATAACATTGCCCTAAGGGTGTAATAATGATAAAGGGTCCCCTATTTCCTTTATACTCTGGGCATGAGTGCTTGGATCATTAGGTCCGTTTGTTAACTGGGGAGTTTGATTCCAAGGAGTGCTTAATCTTCACTGATAAAGTATCATAACCACAGATCTCGTTAACTGCTCTTGGGGCCCCCTGAATCCCCTGTATGAAATGTGGAAAGCATCAAAGCTCCAAGAGTTTGCAAATTTTTGACACTTGATGAAGACCGTGTTTCTTCCGCCATATACCTCTGTGTGATCAGCTGAGGGTTATCTTTTAACTGTTTTCTTTTGTTTACCATAGCTTGCTTTGCTTTGTGATCCCTGATGAGAGGTTTTAAAAATTAAAAAAAGGCGGACGGAGAAGAAATTAAAAAAAAAAGGCTTTGGGAGCTGCAAACGAAAAAAAAAAAGCGGACGGAGGAAGACGAACCCAATAATAATTATTTTAAAAAAAAAAAAAAAAAAGCTGTGAACGGAGAGGAAAAAGCGGACGGAGAAAGACGAAACACAAAAAAGCAGGGGCGAACGGAAAAGTAAAAGCGGACAGAGAAGAAAAAAGATTTTTAAAAAATAATAATAATAAATTTGTTTGGGCGGCTAAATTCGCCGCCACTGCTTATCAAGGGCGGCGGCAAAAAGTGCCAACCGAGTAAGAGAAGGGGGAAAAAAAAAAAAAAATGCTCGAGCGGCTAAATTTGCCGTCGCTGCAGAGCAGGGGCGGCAAAAAGTGCCGACCGAGCAGGGGAAGAAAAAAAGTTTGAAACTGTGCTTGAGCGGCAAAATTCGCAGCGGCGGCAAAAAGTGCCGACCGAGCAGGGGAAGAAGAAAAATAGTTTGAATCTGTCCCTGAGCGGCTAAATTCGCCGCCGCTGCATAACTAGGGCGGCAAAAAGTGCCGACCAAGCAGAAAGAGGGCTAAAGCGGCTAAATTTGCCGACAAAGCATAAAACAATGGAGATTTAAGGGTTTTTCAATTTGTTTCTGCCGTGTACCTGCGAACGGTCCGCACCTCTGCCTTCTGCCTGCGTTTTGTCGTTTATGCTGCCGTTTTGCTTGGCTGTGCTGCTTTCCTGCGTTCCAGGGGGAGTAGTATGCCTGCGGTGTCGCTCCTTGGATTGGTTTCAGTAACTAATGCTGCGGAGTTGAAATAACAGGGAGCCCTCTGCTGCTTGTACTTCTGCCAGTAGCTGTTGAATGCAACAGACGCATGGGCTACAAGGTTCTCTGGTTCATAACAGGACGGGTTTGGCTGAATGGAACTGCAATCTGCCCCGCCGGACGAACATGCCCAATCCAGCGCATTGGACAAGAGTGAAAGTAACCCCCTCGCACCAATAAAAAGGTCAAATATCTCACATCCAAATATCCCCGAGGAAAGCATTCTTGTAACTATGTTGCATAATCCAATGGGACAACATAGATCCCGACAACTATATACATATCACTGTGGTGGCCACGCAGACTGTGAGGGATGCACTACCCCTTGCCTCAAATGGAGTGCCTTGGTCTAGAGTGAACTTTGTGAGTCCAAGTAAATCTGTGGACCCATGGACATTTTAGGCTGCACCTAATGAATTTGTATTCCTATGAGACCCTCAACTTTATATGCAAAAAACATTAGGAGTCGCGTGGAGGAATATTGTAATCACCGTAAGTTATAATAAAAATATAATATTAAGCTTTTGCCTCGGACGTGGTGTCGAATTGCCTTGGGAATTCCATGAACTCTCTCTTGAGTCCGTGGTCCCATTACATTATGGATTCTGGATTATACGTAGGCCGCGTCCGCGAAGGTAAGTGGTGGTAGCCACATAGAGATGTTGAGGTCACATTATCTCTTTTTATGACCTCAGCCACTCCATTATAAAATGTTAAGTGCCCAGGGCCAAGACCTTGGGGAATTAAAGTGGCTTAATTGTGGTTCACGGTGATATTATTTAACATGGCAATAAGACATAATGGTCACATAGAGATTGTGGAGAACTCTATAGTGTGGCCAACCTTTTATATAGATTCATCGCAAATAAATTATATATCGTAGTGGCCACTCCGTTATAAATAAAATGTGACATAACGAAGACCTCCGTGACTAGCAAAGACATTATAGTGTGACCATATGGACATATATTTTATATTTAGCCCAATTAAGAATTATAGTTAAGTGGGAAATTAAATAAGGCTATGTTCTTATGTTATTTAGTGACCCTTAGCCTAATGAGGCTTTGATATCTAATATCACTCTTTGGGTTTCGAGAGAACTACAATAAACTTAATTTTGCTTGTGCAGCAAGCATGAGCCGATATGTAGGCAGCCCGGGGAGTGGGCATGGGCGCATTAGAGGATGACACTTAGGGTGTCATGAATCCGATTGGTGTTGATTGTTTTAGCTTCTGAGCAACTTAGGAGGAGTTGTCTCTTGAAGGCCCATAACTCACAGTTCCCAGGATCATAAACTAAGATGTGCTCAAGATGAACCAAGACTAACTCGGTAACCCCTCCATATTAATCCAGTAACATTAATTATGGATGAAGGCTCAATATTAATATTGTGAATCGACGTGAAAGAGTGTGTGGGTGTGTTCGTTGAGATATGGGTTATATGCTTTGTGTAAACATGATTGATGTTAATTAAATGAAAAAATTAGTGGTTCGTTTTGGAGTAGCACAGGTGGGTGCTACATCTGAGGCATATTTTCAAGTAAGCCATACCCCCATTCATGTCATGATTGGTTATCGAACCGGAGAAGAATTGAATGGCTCACATTTAAAGAAGAAAGTCATTAGAAGCATAAGTACATCCCCATATACTTGGCTGGAAATGACAACATAATGGCATCAAAGAGATTGAATAGATGCATAGGTACAGCCACATATTCTTCACTGGAAATGACAACATTAAAAGCATCAAAGAGAGTCATTAGATGCATAGGTACAGCCACATATATATGGCTGAAAATGACAATCATAAGTGTCATTTTAGTCTCAAGCGCATTCAGATTTCAATTGCATATCATTATTTTTTTTATCCCAAGAATTTTTCTTGTCAAAAACACACAATTGCATTTGATTTCAGTTTTGGAATGCTGATTGGAAACATCTGAAATATCAATTTTCACTTGCAAAACATAAAAATTGTATCTTTCGAAATTGCAACATCATAGTTGGAACCATATTGTTGTTTTGCCATTTTTGAAACCAGTTTTCAGTTATAAAGGTCTTTGAGCATTGTAACTGTAAGAGTTGCATATCATTTATTTTTCGTACATTGCATGAAACAACTTGGAAACATATCTGTTTGTTGGTTTTGTGCATTTTAGGACTAATTTCAGCCCACAGAAGTTTTGAAATCAGGCTTTATCATCTCATTTAAGCATTCATTGTTCATATTGATTGCATACATCATATAAAGAGAAAAACAATTGCTCATATTCATGATTGTTCAGACTTCAGTTGTAAAAGAGTATTGAGATAGTTGTAGTTCTCTTGCATATTACATAGCTCATTGGAAATATCATCCTTGCATTCCATTGAGAGACAGACCATTGATAAATGGGCATTGACATAGGCATTGGTAAGTGGGCAATGGCATTGGCATTAATAAAAGGCATTTTAGTGTTGACCACTGTCCATTATGCTATGAGGATGTAATGAAATTAATAATCAATAGTTTTAAAAAATCTATACAAGCTGAATATTAGCAATGGCATATATAAAAATAACGTGCTAATAACACTTTTGATATGGGCACCATTTAGCCATCAATTGACAGAAAATTGGGCTTCTTATTTCTGAAACAAAGTTAGTCCAAAACTTCCTTGAGTTGTCCATCTCAGCAAGAGGTTTGAAACGGGCATACTCATGCTAGGTTCCATCAAAAGTGGGAGGAGCGGGAGCGGGAAGAAAAAGATGTTTATAGATTTCATCAGAAAAGATTGTCCAAGTCTGAAAACTAGTAGAAAAAACGCTAATCTGCCTTTCTTGACAATTAAAATAAAACCGTATGAAGCAAAAATCTAAAAGTTTGCAAATATAAACCTTGTAGATAGATATATAAGCCCACCTAATATTTTTTTTCCAGCATTAACCATTTTCTTTTAATCGATGCCCATAATTGGAAAAAAGACATGGCTGAACTGTGTCTAGTTTTCATTGTTTGGAACAGTCAACTTTTTCTGATTCTATATAAAAACTGTAAAAAGGAAAAATATAAATAATTGTGGAAATGATCCTATTCAACCCAATAGACCGCTTGTTCCTAGCTATAACCATTTCCCCAGAATAAAATTCTAAAAACGTGTCTGTAAAAGGGAAACCAGATTTACCGACCATGTGTAGGAAAGTATCACCGAAATCATCTGTTGTGTATGCAAGTTCTTGAAGGGTTTGAATAAATACTTGGATGTGATAAGAGCTCATAAATTACATGTATTTTAGGGTAAGCAACACATATCTGTTGCATAGGTCCTCTCCAACTGTTGAATTCTTGCATTCTAGAACTTATCCCGGCAGTGTTGATTTGGTCTTGTTACATCTTATTATGTTTATCATAAAAACAACTTGAATCTAGTGGTTAAAAAGGACCTTTTAGAACAAAACTTCCTGTATGAACACTAAGACTCGATTGTTGTCTCGGGACAAGTAATGCAATTTGAGATGACCTTTAAGATAGCCATAAAAGGCTAACCACACTGGTGGGAGATGACCAACTAGTGGCTATGGGAATTTACCCAGTAAGGTAAACAAGAAAACTAACTGTGTGATTTAATAAAATGGGCTATGCCTTTTCACTGAGAGGAATAAACACTAACATAAATGAAAGAATTACATTCGGCCCTGATTCTTCGGATATGTAGGCAGCTTAGGGGAATGAGCTCAGCCCTAGTGACTAACAATTCCAGTTTGTTCCTTAAGCACTTAAGTCTCTTTTCAACATTTTAAACCATGCAGAATGTAAATCTAACATTAGGATGTTGAGTCTAATGAAGTTATTAGATTGGTAATATTTGTATGAAAGAGTGACGAGCGAACCTAGGAAATTTTTGACTGAGTAAATAATACCTTGTTGACGAAAGTATTTCTGAACAAATGAATAACCCAGATGTTTAAAGTCTGTCCTCAGCCTTAAATGTGTGTGAATAGGACCTTGTAGAGCATCGGGTCTAGGTGGTTTCTAGGTTTGATCCTTCTTGTGCTTGTTAATGTAAACTATTGGTCATTCATGTGCATGTGGTGAACTCTTTTGACTATTGTTGATGTTCTAGAGCTCTAGGAGACTGGTTGTGTTTGCCAATGGGCTTGTATTCGTTGATAACCATCCTGCTCCTGATTTATTGGGTAAAGTTTTGAAGATCCTCGTCGTTCGATTGATTGGTTGTGATATGTTTGTAAGTAAGTCACTTGTCAAGCCCCTTATGTATTTGAACCAGGTTAATATTTGTGTTTTTGGCATATTTGGATGCAATAGTGTCGTTGGAAGTGTTGTTTGGTGAGCGTTACACTTTGACGGCAAGAGATTGCAGGTATGTGGATCCTTGGCCATGGAGCTACTCCCACATATGAGTGTCATCTTCAAACTTGTCTTGATGAGCGCTAACGTTGTGGCCTATTGAGGCTATCAAATTCTCAAATTCACCCACAATTGTGTCTTCTATATCTAGATCGGGGAAAATTATATTGAATATCACTTTAATCCATCACTAACTTCATGATCCCTATATGGTGCCACCCACCTGGGAAAAGCATCTCATGCATGTTGTAGTGTTTTGGAGATAAGGCAAAAGCAAGGATATGCAAAAGTGTAATCATTTTTTTCCACCATTCATCTATAATTTTTGCAGTTGCTCGAAATATTTTTTTGAAGGATCTCACTCTTTTGCATTTATAATGACTCTAATCTAATCAATCATGAAGTCGATGCCATCATAAAATTCGCCCAAACAAGGATGTTTTGTATCAACAAATCCAATCATACTCATGGACTCAGTATAACTAAGCAATTAATCCACACAAGCATGCCAGTCGTCATCTAAGCTCTCCTTCCATTTGGTAGAGGGACTGGGAATGGAACTTTGACACCATTTTTATATGGTTTAGGTCTAGCATGGCCTATCAATCATTGCTAATTTGTCTCCACCCATCTTTAGAGGAATAGCTCAAATTTAAATGAGGTCTTAAGTTTGCACTAGGGACACAATACAACCAATTGCAAAGAATATGGGATGTTCATATTGAGCCCCAAAAAACTTCAATTTTCCTATTGCATGTTGTTCTGAGGTTTGCTTTAGAGCAGTGTCTCTAGCAATTAGGATTTGATTTTCCATGCTTTCAACCTATCACGAATAATTCTAAGCATTTTTTTGGGTTTTTCTCAATGGACTAAGATACACGAATATGCTTACGTTGTTGTTTAGACCTTTTCATCCAAAATTCATTTGTCCCCTAGAGATCTCACACTCTCTAGCAATTAGGATTTGATTTTCAATGCTTTAAACCTATCACGAATAATTCTAAGCTTTATTTTGGGTTTTTCTCAATGGACTAAGATACACGAATATGCTTACATTGTTGTTTAGACCTTTTCATCCAAAATTCATTTGTCCTCTAGAGATCTCACAACCGCAATCATTTTTCAGCGCACAAGGATTGCTCGCCATTTTTCTCGGAATGAATACATGACCACCATTGCAAACATTTTCTTCCAACTATAGACCTAATATAGTTATGTGTGTGTAGAAGCTCAAAAACTAAGAGACATTTTCATTCACTTGGGCCTTATACCTTCTGATATCATCATGCTAAGTGCAAATCACTTGTGTTACGAAAGCTTTCAACTATCAACAACGGGTACTTGCCTTTATGGCATTACTACGCCCAAATTGTGTTATTACCACCAACGTTTTGTCCAGCCATGATGTGGACTCTTTAGAAATGTGGCCACTAGATTATCCTTGTAATATCAGCGTATTTTATTGTGGCTCTATCTTTGTAATTGTGGGTTAGTTGAGTTGTGTGCCTTAGTTAGCACTATGCCTCCACATGCCTTTGGTTTTTGGTTCTTAAGTTGGATGCCCACAAATTTTCAGCTAAAATGACCGTCTCTTTAGATTCATTAACTTCGCTTGTGGGTGGTGCTTTCACATAGACACCATTTATGTAAATTGGCTATTTACCATATACTCCTTTTGATATATCAATAGATTTTTATGAAAAAACATTCATAAATATAGAATTTAACACTATTCAATTCAAAGAATATGTGCTTATCTTGGCGAATGAAAATTTCAGAGAGCTCTTTTATACTCATATAGTGTCCATCTATCTTTTATGCATCGTAGCCATGTGCTAAATAATGGGAAACCTGATGAGAGTTGATAACTCTATAAAGAATCTATTGTTGCATAGAAATAGTGAGTAGCTTTGATTGTTTTATGAAAAGGGCTTGTAATCTCTATAAAGAGCAACAAAGATCTTGTCATCCTTGAAACAAAGCTTCTTGTTGTATGAACAAAGTTTTTCACTCTAAGTTGATCCCCAAGCACCGCATGAACAAGGACTTTATTTTGAAATGATGAAGTTTAGAGCTCAAATGCCCACCATGCAGTTATTTTCCATCTAAGTACAAGCTCAGTTTTAACTTTGTTTGAGTTCTCCAATGAAGGATACATACCAGTCTCCATCAGCAGGTAATCCTGGTAACTTAAGAATCGCACCTAATTGCAGGAGGACCTAACCCAACCCTGCAAGGGTTTTCCCTACTCAATTAAGTGAACACTCGAAGGCACAATTCATAAGTATCTAAAAAAGAGTTTGTTTCTCACACACATGTACTGATGACAAAATGAAAAAATGGTTAAAAATTGGCTTTTTTAATCATTTTTTGAATTTTCATTTTCTTTTCCATTTCTTAAAAGGAGACTGCAGCTCGAGTTGGGAGACTGCACAGGAGACGCAGGGAGTCTCAGAACAAAGTCTCCTGGTATCTGTAGATGTCTTGGTACCATTCTATATTACCAGAGACATGTATCCATCTCCAAGACGCATCTCAGATCCCCAAAGATGCGTCCCCTAGTAACACTGAATATTATCATTTCAGTCACCATTCAAGAATGACCTATCATTTGTCCATGAATGGCCGAGAATTGTTATCTGAAATGGCTGGTTGTGGCCGTTTGGGTACTTTTATATTGTGCTCTTACTCCTCACCTATTACGAATGAAAATGTAAATGCTGCTCATAAAATGCAAATGTCAAATGTTAACCCTGCATTCTAAGAGATTGTAAGGAGTAATGGACAGCACAATATAAAAGTACCAAGCCTTGAAAAAGAAAATGTAACCTCCACTCCTAGAACAAAAAATGAATTTCCTCAAGTTGACAGCACAACAATCTTCTAGATAGAGATGAAAATCAAGGGAAACCCATGGTCATTGTGATTGGAACACTCAAAAGCATTTTATCCAACATTTTCAGACAGAATAGACCACATATGAGTTGGTTACAAATTTCAAAAATGAATTCATCATGGTCAATTAAAAAATTTGTGCTAGAGGTGTTTAAGGAGTTTACTGAAAATGAAAGGGGAGAATCAAACTTTGGCCCTACTGATTTTATTGTATTAACATACTTGAAAAAAAGGGCTTCAAAGGAAGAAAAGCATGCAACATGAGATAGAAAATTTACTATCCTTTTGCAAATGTGGATAGGGAAAAACCATTAAAGATTAGAAAAAACAAAGGACGTCATCCCGTACCAACTTGATTAATGCCTTGTATGGATTACAATTCCCCAGCATCAACAATCTCACAGCACCCTACAATCAACCTGCAAAATTCCGTACACATCAAAACTTGATCCTCAGGTGAAAATTGATTTTTATTTAAAACGATACTCCCCTCTAGACCATCATCACTAAAAAGGAAATTTATCAACATGATATTGTTAGGCAAATACATTCAAGTTGTTCTTCAGTCAAACAAGTGAAAGACAACTGTTGATATGTATGAATGGTTGATATTGTTCATGGTGCACATTTGATCTTCCTTTACCCCAGCAACAAAGATTTTACCATCTTTACGTCAAAGGCTTGAAGGTTCAAGTTCTTATTTAGATCAAATCTTGTATGTACCCATTAAATAGTAATGAGAAATGCATATGGAAGAATAAAAATGATATACAGAATAACATAAGCAAATAATGATACAACGTGATTCAGATTGGAAATTATAAATTCTAAAAGCTGTTAATCCCAAAGGCAGTCGACCCTTATATAAATCCTCTTTTTGGAAACACGATTAAATGACAAGGCAGAGCAAGTAAGATATAGGTACAGAAGGGAAAAAATAAAAATAATAATGAAACCAAGAAAGACCAAAGTAAAGTTGGGCATGGCGGTAATATGTTAAGTATAACAAGTTAGTAAAAGGCATATTTCACTGTAATAATATAAAGATGAAAGTTTTGCATTCCTTAAAAGATGAAACTGCAAATGTTGATAATCACTTCATCCACAATAATACAAATAACAAACTATTAAATTAACATTGCAAATGCACCTAGCGATGATAATAAAAGACTAATCATTTAGATGAGGAAAATATTACCAAAAACAAGTTAGTAAAAGGCATATTCCACTGTAATAATATAAAGATGAAAGTTTCGCATTCCTTAAAAGATGAAACTGCAAATGTTGATAATCACTTCATCCACAATAATACAAATAACAAACTATTAAATTAACAGTGCAAATGCACCTAGCGATGATAATAAAAGACTAATCATTTAGATGAGGAAAATATTACCAAAAGATAAAATTTTCTAACAAATATGAGAAGTAACATAATGATTTCCCATATAATAAGTTTTTAACAATGAAATGGTACAATGAACTTAAAAAAGAATAACACTGTTGCAAACATAGAACATGCTTTGAAATGGAAACCAAAGGGTGAGCCAAGTGACAGAACAAATAGAGAAGAAAAGAATCAAGCCAAGGTGGTAATGTGATGATAGCAATCAAACTCACAGAAGCAAGAGTAAAGTAACTCCATAAAACGTGAATCTCAAATGTGGGTAAAACATGAAAGTAATCACAAAGTTTACAATACTTGAAACAGCATGATTAGGCAAACACCTTATTATCCAACAACTTTATAATTAACAATGCGCTTGGCTATAAATGCCCATCAAACAAGATCGTACAAAATGTAACCATTTGAATATCAGGCTATAACACTTACCAATTAACCATGTACGAAAAGTTGATATTATTCGTGGTTCACATTGTGTATGATAATTCTACCGTAACAGCAGGTTCTTTATGAAGACATTTATTCATAAAGTAAATGAAGTAGGGCAAACAGTTTAGTGCAAAAAGTCACAGAAAATATCTTGTAGAATACAAAATAACAAATTTATTTAAATATGCAGAACACTAAAGGTAGCATTTACAGTGTTGTTTGACAGTACGCATTCCTCTGAATAAGAAAAAGATTCTGAATATAATATTTTATGAATGTTTCAATGCTTAGTAAAGCAAAGCCAAGTTCATTCCCTGATGTTCATAAATAGTTTGACAATAGATCTGAAGTGCTTTTGTTTCCATGTTCATTATATGTTTCCTTTGATTAGCTGAGCTTTTCTATGCCTGATTTTCAACATATGAATCTTTACACTCTGATGGTCCTGTCTGGAAAAATTAGCTCAGACTGCACCAATGGGAATGCTAATTTAAAAATTTGGAAAGTTTTACAAAGCAGCTACCTAAAGTCTGTCTGAGGATTCTTTTTGCATCCATGATCATCATTTGCCTCTTACATGCTTTTCTTACACAATTTAGTTGTTAGTTCCTTCATAAGCTCCAAATAAATGATGATCCGTATATCCATGCGTGCATGTCCCATCCAGATTACTGAGCCAGCTTTTTCTTGAATGAAGCCCGCTCTTAGTCTCTATAGTGGCATTGTGATCATTGTATCCAGTTTTTGAAGCTTCATTTTTCTTCCCAAACTGATATCTGCCAGAAAACCTTGTAAAATGTGTGCTGTCTGTTCATTCTGATGAGAGATAGTATGTCTTATTAAGTAGTTAATCATGTGTCATACAGGACACTGTCTGATTCGCATTTTCAACTGCAAAGATTTCTGATGCTGCTAGTCTTTAACCTTATAAATTTGTCTTTAAAATGTCATTGCTTTAATTTTGTCCAATCTATAAAGGCAAGCTGTGACCCAATACGAGGATCAGTAATTAAACCTGTATATTGCATTCTCTTTAACGTGGATCTATATTCCAGCACAAGGCAACTCAAGAATTTGGTAAAATTCCTGAATGCTGGAGGTAGGTAGAAATGCAGTTTGTTACAGGAATCTGAGAACATATATCTCTTGTCCAAGGAAATATGTGCAAGTGGAAACAGCTATCAATGCAACTTAATCTCAATAGGATAGTGCACTGATAACATTTGCTGTGTAGCTTGCATGTTTAATTCAATCAATCTAAATACATATACCTTGTAATTATTTCTTGCCCATGGGCCTCAGAGATTATTACCAGTCACTGATGCGACTGTACATTACCGCTCAACTCTGTGTTGCAATCAATGAAAAAAGAGAGGATAAACCCATTTAATCATCTATCACCGATAATCTTTGCAGGAACAAAAGCCATCCTTGACATGATGGAAGCATTTTGTATTCCTCAACACAATCACTCAGTTGCAATGAACTTGATAGCCATGTGGCAATCCCCACAAACACAAAGGTTTTTGACGACGCAAACAGGGTTTCTAGGGGGTCTACCAATAAGCCCAAAAGCAATTGCTAACTTCTCACTATTTTAGTCGATAATCTGTTCTTTCTCATCTTCCGCCACATCCTGTGGTACAAAGTTTGTCTCGGGCATATACCCTGCCTCCTTCATCAGCTTGGCCAATTCATTCAACTTCTCATATATCTTCTCTGATTCTGGGTGGGATCTGTCTCCAGTGACAAATACCTGTACCTTATTGTTGACATCCATCCAGCTGCATCCAGGTGTCTTCCTTATCCCCTTTTCCTTCATCATCATTCTCACATTCCTTGCATCATCCCACATGGATGCAGCAGAATAAATGCTTGATAATAAAATGTATGTTGACTCATTGCCTGGCTCCAGCTCAAATAGATGTCCTGCAGCACGCTTTCCTAGCTCTACATTTACATGAATTTTGCAAGCACTGAGCAAGGAACCCCAAATAACAGCATCGGGTTTCAGAGGCATGTTGTTGATGAGATTCTCTGCCTCGTGAAGACACCCAGCGCGACCAAGAAGATCAACCATACAGGCATAATGCTCAGGACCTGCTGTTAGGCAATGGTTTTGTACCATGGAATCAAAGTAGTGCTGGCCTCTATCCACAAGGCCTGCATGGCTGCAAGCAGAAAGAACACCAACAAAAGTTATCTCATTTGGCTTAGTGCCTGCCAGCAGTAATTGTTCAAAGAGTTGAAGTGCCTCTTTGGCATGCCCATGTTGAGCATATCCAGCAATTATAGCATTCCATGATATCACATCTCGCTCTAGCATTAAAGCAAAGACTTGATCTGCATCTTCTATGCTCCCACATTTGGCATACATGGTAATAAGAGCATTCTTAACAAAAATATTGTTCTCAAACATTGTTTTGTCAATATGAGCATGGACCTGCTTGCCCTGCTCCAAACCTGCTAGGCTGGTGCATGCCCTAAGAACACTGGTTAAGGTGGATTCATTAGCTTTCACACCTGTCTTTAACATTTCTATTAAATAAATTAATGCCTCCTCACCGTGCCCATTCTGTGCACATCCTGCAATCATTGCAGTCCAAGAGACCACATTTGGTTGTGCTAAATTCCAAAAGAACTCCCGAGCCTCCTCCATTCTCCCGTTCTGCACAAACCCTGTAATCATGGCATTCCACAAGACCAAATCCGGTTTTGGCAGTTTATTCATCACCTGGATTGCGCTTTCTATGATTCCACACTTGGAATACATGGTGACAAGTGCACTTCCAACAAATACATCTGATTCAATTCCTCTCTTCAGAATGCAAGAATGGATCTGCTTACCCAATTCAACAGCTTCTAAGTTTGTAGATGCTCTCAGAACACTTGGAAAGGTGAAAGAGTTTGGCATCATCCCAGACTGTAGCATTTCTTTGAAAAACTCCACTGCCTCTCCACTTTGCTCGTGTTGTGAATACCCTGCAAGCAATAGGGAAACACTCTTATTTAAAAAATTAAATATCTTAGTAAAAAAAATCAAGAATGAATATGAAAATATTTTTCTAATTGCTTAAGATTTTATATGAGACCATGTGTGTTTTCATGATAATAAGAATTTGACATGAGGATTTCTGGATCCATCATGTCATTTGCAGCCAAATTATTTTATGTCAATTCTGACATATTGAGTATTCTACTTCCTTAATATTTGACATGAAGATTCGACATATGACATATTCTAAGATTCGACCTATTGAGTGTTGTGAATACCCTGCAAGCAATAGGGAAACACTTTTATTTAGAAATGTAAATATCTTAGTAAAAAAAACCAATAATGAATATAAACATATTTTTCTAATTCCTTAAGATTTTATATGAGACCATGCATGTTTTCATAATAATAAGAATTTGGCGTGAAGATTTCTGGATCCATTGTATCATTTGCAGCCAAATATATTTATGTCAATTCGACATTTTGAGTATTCTACGAATTTGAGATGAAGATTTTATATTCTTTGTAGAGAAAGTTGGCCAATTCTCAAATAAATTGTTTGATAGGAAAAACTTCATTTTCGAACTGTGATTTTTTTCGTGGAAATTAGAAAAAAAAAAAAAAGGCGAATTGGCATTTACAAGCCACTAAAAATTTTCCCACCTGTAATCATCGCATTCCAAGACCGCACATGTTTCTGTGGCATTTTGTCAAACAGGTGGCGCGCATCGTCCAGTCTCACATTCTGCACAAGCCCTGCTATCATTGTCGTCCATGACACCGCACTCCTCTCAGGCATAGCCTCAAACAATTCACACCCCTCCTCTACTCTCCCATTCTGCATATACCCTGCAATCATACCATTCCATGAGATGACATTCTGTTCAGGCATTTCATCAAAAAGTTTGCGTGCATCCTCTAACCTTCCATTCTGACCATACCCAGCGATGATCGAATTCCAAGACACAATATTTCGTTCAGGCATTTTATCAAACACTTCACGTGCATCCTCTATTTTACCACCCTGCGCTAACCTGCTAATCTTCAAATTCCATTCCTCAATACCTCGTGAAGGCATTTTGTGAAACAGTTCAACATTTTGTTCCAAAATTTTACCAACATTTTGTTCTGGCATTTTGTCAACATTTCGTTCTGGCATTTTGTCAACATTTTGTTCTGGCATTTTACCAACATTTTGTTCTGGCATTTTGTCAACATTTCGTTCAGGCATTTTGTCAACATTTCGTTCATACATTTTTTCAAACACTTCGCGTGCATCCTCCACCTTATCACCCTGAACCACTCCGCGAATATTCAAATTCAAAGCCGCAAGTTTTCGTTCGGGCATTTTGTCAAACGAGTCGTGGGAAAGCTTCCGAGCATATGTTCTTGCAGCGATCTGATCGTCTCTTGGGATCAACGATTTCCATTTTACTGTATTGCTAAGATTCACACCAGAATTGGCATGGTTAAACCCTTGCTTTCTGTCTTTTTCCCTGTAAACAATGGCAATTTCATCGCCTATACCTTCGTAAAAATGTAGCCTGCGATTCCATGATATCAGATCAAAACCACTGCCTATCATACACCAAGTTAGCTTGCTGTTTAAACCATGACCTAAAAATTCACCTTTATCTTTACCTTTTACAAAGAATCGGTGGTAATACCGAAAAAAAGGTGCAGGCATTGTTGATCGAGTCCTAAGACTCGGAACTGAAAGGATTAAACTGATGAGGCTCTGTATCAGGGTTTAAGGTTTAGGTTACAGGGTTTAAATTCAAATGCGTTTTCTATCATTTTGGAGAATTATCGTATCTTTTGCAGGCTCGTGTGTATACAATGAAAATGGGTTTTGCGATGAAGCGTAATATATATGCATTGTGTATACTTTTGCATGTTTAATCGAAAAAATAGTAAAATAAGATTTAATTGTAGAAACAAATGTTTTTTAGAATAATTAAAATGTATAGAGAGGGTTTTTGGAAGAATTTTGAATTTTAATATGTAGAAAATTGGGATAAATAAATATTAGGGAAAAAATCTAAACGTCAATGGAGACAAAACCTAGAAAACTCGAAGTAAAAAAAGAACTTTTTTGTAATGACCAAAATCCTAGCACTTGTTATGTTTGTGTCAACTGTAATATTCTACAAGTCTAATTTGACAACCTAGTTTCTCTGCATCTAGAATATGAAAACCTCTTGTAGACACCTAATGTTGGTACAAGCCTTGTTATTCCAATGTCATTATCATATTTTTGTTCACATGTATCATTGGCGCATATTAGGTTCTAATTGATGTTTTCTCGTGTTTTCCTCTCTTTGTTCTTCTTTGTAAGGCCTTGTTTTTTTCTTATTCTTCTAGTTTTCTCTCTTCTCTGTGTTTTTTGCATCTTGGAATCCTTGTGTTTCTTCCTTTGACTTTTGATTTATCTTTTCCCTATATAAATATTATAACTATATTAGTCTAACATGTATCGGAATGTTTTGATATTGGTCGGTGTGTCTATTGGACCCTTGGTTCTAATTTACCATTGCTTGGCCCTTATTTTGTTAGCGTTTTTAATCTTTTCTCTGTGTTGGCATGTGCACCAATATGTCTCTATTTTGAATTCGATAAGTCTAGATATACAAAGATATATAAGGCAATTAATAAGACATTTGATTGATCACATCCTCTTACAGTTACAAGGAGGACATCTAGATATTGCATCTATTGATTTCATTTTACTATATTTTTGCACACTTGTACCAAAAGAAGGATATTGCATTAGTGAAAGAGCATATAGATCTCACCCCAGTTTCATTTTGCATCTCTTATCATAGGGATAAGGGATGGGATTATCATATATATGGATCTAATTATGAGTGTTGACTACCAACCTATCACAAAGTAAGGAACTAATTGAGGCAAGTCCCTAAAAATAAAACCTTGTCTTTACTTCCTTGCTAGGTCTTCTTGGCTTGGATTGAGGTTGAATCAAAACAAAAGACATTTAAGTAATCTTGCACATTAATCTGCAAGTATGGAAAGGCTTTTGAGAGGGAGTTGTTGGTGAACAAGTTCATAAATTTCATGATTGTACGGACCTATGCAACTATTATTGGAATAACTCAACCCTTTTAGGACAGTCTGATTTTGGTCTATCACTATTGGAGGGGTCTGATACTTGGCACATTAATACGGCTCAATTTTATTTTTGGATCTTCTTCTGCATTATCTTAGGGTTTATTTTTTATCATCTATAATGACTATTAGGATATAAGTGATTCTGAAATCAGGTATATGGCTATAAATTCACTACCAGTTATCCTTTGCTCTAGGTATTTCAGTTTTATACCCCTTTAAAAACTTAAGGTACATATTTATTTATTATTTTTGTTGTATTCAAATCAGATCTACCTTATATGTTCATTTTGATGGATTAGTGTACTTTTACTTAGTGTAATATCCCTTGTCCACTTATTCATCAAAACATCTTGCTCATTTTTCCAAAAATTTGTGTCGATCCTTATAAAATTATATGCATCCTTTAAACTAATAGACCCCTGATTTTGGTACAAGCATAGTATTAGCTATGGTATTAGGGCATCTTATTGTATATGGATAATTAATTCATATTAAATCTTATCGACATTTTTTCTTACATTTGCAACACTTGTGGCATCTCTTTTGTCTTTTACAATTTTATATTCTTCTCTGTGCAACTAGGTTTTGTTCTTCTTCCTCTTAGTTTATATCTCTCTTTTATGTTTTTTGAGTCTCTAGATTCATCTTCTTCTCTCTCTACCTCATATTTTTTTCCTTTGGATATTTTGGTTGGTATAGAACTTATTCAATATTGTCCATTTTATTTTTGGGACCCCTTTGGCCCTTGTTTCGAATTGGGCCCTCTTTGGTTTGCTTTTGTTTTTATTCTATGTTGTCTTGTGTGCTAATAAGTTCTTAATTTGAATTCAGTAAATTTTATATATACATAAGCATGCTACTACATGTTGGACATCAATCAATCTTTAAAGAAGGAGCTCCTATCTAGATATCGTGTCTAATAATATTTACGATGTACTTTTTATTACATCACCAAATATTGAAGTTTTATACTTATATCAAAATAAGGATTAGTGAAAGAGCATATAGAATCAAATGCTTGTTTACATATCATACATATAGATAAGGGTTGTGATCATTATGCACACCAGATTACTTGTTGGACTACATGAGTGTTAATTTTTAAATTATCTAATGGGGGTCTAATTGAGGTAGGCCCATCATAACTACACCAATTTTGTATGCTCTTACAAGGTCTCTTAGAGTGTATTAGGGTTTGAATAAGGAGAATATATAAGTTTGGCACATCAAATCAATAATCTAAGACATGTTTATAACAAGCTAGAGTTGACGAAGACATATGTAAACTTTAGAATAATATGACATTAACTACTAATATTAAACCAACAACCAATATCAAACTGATTCGATAGTGTTATGACTCTATCAAACCAGTTTGATAGTGGTGATTTCTTATGCATCATCAAATCTCCATAATTTTTTTGGGTTTACTTCTACACTGCCTCATGACCTTTTTTCCTAATTTTTAATCATTCCTAATACATGTGTAAGTTAGAAAATAGTATTCTTCTACGCACTTCCATTGTCAAGTTTCATGCATATTAAACCCCTATTTATGCATAAGTTTGATATGTATTTACTATTCTTTGATTATATTTAGATTAGATGTGGCTCATGCCTTATTTTATTGGTCTAGTATAGTGTTATTAACCTAAAACCCACTTTACTTATAAAATATTTTGGTGAACTTGTGCTCTCTTACACCTTCCAGGGTTTGATTATTGTTTATATTACATATTGGACTCAATTTTGATAAGGGTTTCTATAATCCCTTGTTTTACATGTTTCTTTCACTTCAAGAGTTATCACTTGCCTTGTTGTGTCATCTTATTAGAGTTAACCTTTGTATTTACTTAGTGTTAAATGCATTTCCTTACATGTTAACCTTTTTTCTAGGATTGGATGTTGTTTTGATTATCATAGATTTGATTTTTATAGGGTTGTTCTCATTTATTTTCCATCATTAACCCTAATTATTTGTGTCCATCTTAGATATCTTCATACATTTCCATTATGTTGTGCTCTTTTTTTAGGGTTATAACTTGCATATTCCTAGTGTATTTTTTTTCTTAAGGTTGTGTTTTTAAACCTCTTTATCCCTAATTTCTTTGTTTTTGCTTCAAATGTTAGTGTACTTATGATGACTCGTCCATTAGATTTATTGCTTTATGGTGTTGTAAATGCTTCTATGAACTCCATTTTTTTCATAATGATGTATAAGATAGTAGTTGTGATTATTATAGTGATGTATCTAATGATTATTATAGTAATGATGATATAGATGAATAATTAGGGATGCTAAATTTTAATCCCATAGGATCAAATAAAATTTCAAATGATATGAATGTCTTAGGTGTTGGTTATCTTTACAAGAGCCCTTATAATAGTGGAATGCCATATGTTGATATGTAAAAATTAATTACTAAGGAAAGATGTGTTAGCCTCAAGCAAAGTAACCTAGATCTATATGGATTTAAACCTAAATATGCAGAACATGTTGATAATTATATGGAACATAATGTGAATGGAAATAATTATCTTCACAATCTTGCTTTGAATGCCAATGTTGATAATTATTAGAATGCAAATGGTAATGATCATGATGTTGAAGATGAAATGGATGCATGATATAGGGATGAATTTATTGAAACTATTAAAACATATGTTATGGAAAATCCTTCTCATATTGCTAATATTTTGGATATATTGAAATAAATAGGTATTAAAATTCTTGATTGTGTTATAAATGTTCCTATTTTTCCTAATGATCTCTTTCCTCTCCCCTTGAGTGATCCACTTCATGTTATAACTATATTAACTATTGAAATGGCCACTAGGGTGGGTGCAATAGGTGAATTACAACGACAAGTTAAACTTTTCTCTCTTGGATCCCATGTACCTAATGTTAAGGTTAATTCTCATGATGCGTTATCAAACCCAATATCTAATAAGGTTACCAGCTTGTCTATTTTACATGATATTATCATGCCTACTCTTACTCTATTATATGGACGTATAGACCCCTATAAGCACCTCAAGACCCTTGACACCTCTCTTGGAAATTATGTTCATCATGACACATTACTACTCAAGATATTTCAAAGAAGCTTGACAACATATGCATTAGATTGGTTTCATACATTACCAATCAGATCCATGCATTCATTTAATATGTTATAAGATGCTTTATTAACACATTTAATTACCAACAAGAGTCTATAAGATACTTTTGAGCATGTACCATTCATCAACCAAGCTTTACTTGAGAATATTCGTGATTATATGCTTCAATTTAGAGCTAGTATGCATTGGTTTCTTTATGTTATACCTTATTTTTTTATAAAAATAAAAATAAATGTGTGTGTGCTAATATGTTAAAAAATTGATAGATATCATAATGCTAAAGATGTGTGATAGTTAACAATTCTGATTTTAGAAATTAGAAAACACTAAGAAGAAATGTACTTAGCTCAAGTTGGGATTTTTGTTGACTTTTATACACATCTAAAATTTAAAATCAGCAAAATATGTGATTATTCATGCTCAAGATCAAGTATAGGATCTGAAACTAATTCTAGATAGGTCCATTATAGGTGCACAAAAATGCAAGATACTCGAGTCCATTTATTGTGGACTTGTCCTAGTTGACTACGACTGATGACTGACATGAGAAGACAAAAAAATAGAATTTTGATAGTGATAACTCAGAAGTAAAATCTAATAATATTCATAGATAAGACCATTGTAGGTGGACAACAATGCAGGCATTCATGTCTGTTTACCCCAGACTTGTCTACTTTGACTATGACAAAAACCTGACTAATGCACCACCTATGCTTGTATTAATTAGGGTTGTTAACAGACTTTCTAGTATACTACGATGAGTACCTCCAATGTAAAACCTTAGTTTCCTACACACAAACCAAGTTGATATCAAATAGGGAGGGTGTCAGTTGAAATGGATTGAGTTGGACTAAACTTGGTCAATCCCCATTGAATAACCAAGTGTTACACTATGTTGTAAATACTCAAAATAGGGATCAAAATTGAATATATTTATCCCACTTACATGTATGCTTGAAATTGTGAATGCAAGTCTAAATTCTCTTACTTCTATCTTACCCTTGGCACAAACATGTCAATGTAAATTCAATTTTTGGAAATATTGAATCTAGCTTTAGTAAATATATAGATGGAACATGTAAATATTTAAATAGCCTTTTGAGAGTGAGGAGAGCCATCAAAAATGATTTAGTGTAGTTTTGTATTTATAGAGGTTTTTACTTCAAATTAAGGGATCTATTGGCATGTAAATCTAACCTAAAATAAGATCGAATAGACAAAAATAAGATTCAAATGAAACATGACTTGAAAGAAGATCCACATATTGCACCTAGATGAGTCCACTCTTTGTGGATAAGACTACGAACCTGACCCTGTTCAGAAACCGCAAACTTGTCCAAAAAGATAAAATACTAGAATTGAGGATCCCCATGATAAAATGGAAATATAAATAACAAATGGACAAACACATAAACTTGAATAGAGAAGACCCAAGTAAAATACACCAATATATACCTTATGTTTCATCAATAGTCTATATGAGAAAAGTTATAGTAAATGACATTAAAGATGGGATTGTACCAAATTTAGGTGTCTACATTTTCCCTTCCCCCAACCCCCTCAGCCCCCGCCCCCCATCCCTTGCTTATTTTAGTAATGAAATTGCTAGAGTATATGAAAGATTAAAACTTGAACATATACAACAAATTTTGTAGGTGTAGGATACTCAATGATAGAACCTGTAATAACATATGTAATAGTTAATTTCCATATATGAAATCTGAAATCCTAAATTTGAGATTTGAAAAGGGTAAAGAGCAAGGAAAGAGTACACATGTATGCATGTGTTACTATGTCAATTGTAGAGAATCTTTGTGTTGTGTAGAGTGGGGAAATTAACAATCCCTCGAGTGGTAAAAGGGAAATAAAATATGTCATTAGGTGTCACTAAACCCATGACTATATTGACTCATGTAACTAATATAAATTTGATCTTGTATTTCAAGATAAGAGATTGGATAAAACGTGTTTCCTTGCATAAGCACTTGGAGAAAATAGTTGCTTATGTTGAATCATTGATAATTGAGAGTGATAAAGTCTCAATTTTTTAATAACTAATCAAACCCATGAGTTGTAAAGATGTATATTCCAACTTTAATGAATGAAGAGAAGTACCTCATGTACTAGTCTCCAAGAAAGTGGAACCATGATGGGTTTGATAGAAGTGATGCCAAGGCCTTTGAGTATCACTAAAATTAACTGTACATCACCCATAACAAAAGATGGAACCACACAATGGGTTCACTAGAAGTAAAGCCAATGTCATTGAGTGTTACTAGACTCAAACATACATTACTCGTAACAAAAAAAAATCACACCCCTGCAGACATATCTAAATTCTATTTGCATGATTGAAAGTGAACAAATAATATTCATGCCCCCATCATGACTATGTTACTTCTTTGAAACTATAACTTTGAACTTTTAAAATGTGCACGAACAAGCATTATGCTTTTTGAAATGTAACTTTGAAATTTGAAAATGTGCATGAACAAGTATTGTGATTTTGAGACTATAACTTTGAACTTTAAAAATGTGCATGAACAACTATCATGCTTTTGAGACTGTATCTTTGAAATTTTGAAAATGTGCATGAATAAGTATCATGATTTTGAGACTGTAACATTAAAATTTTGAAATGCACATGAACAAGTATCATACTTTTGAGACTGTAACTTTGAAATTTGAAAAAATGTATATTCGAGCATGAACAAGTATCTTACCCCCTGAATTTATGTCAAGGTGATAAAAAAATATTATGCATCTATATGTTCAATTGTAACTGTATTATGAAACATGTCAGTGATTTGCATATGCCCATGCATATGCATTCAAATGTGTATGATTTTATACTTTGAATCTTGTAAAAGTTAGTGCATATGTGTGTTGTTGCCCCCATAATTTGTATCAATGTGCCCATATTTTTCATGTGTTTGATTTTTGAATTTCTTTGAAACTTGTGAACATATATTTTGTCTTTGATTTGATATGTCACGTGTCCCTAGTATTTGTATTAGTGTGTATGATCTTGTTGGATATATGTCAAAAAAAAAAACAGTATGTGATTAGTTTGAACCATTTTGAATCTTACATAATATGCTAAAATGTATATTTTGACAACTTATTTTTTGTGATAAGCCTGCTATATGCCCCTGTTTCGATGTGAGGGATAATAATATTGAATATGTCATATCAAAATAGCAAAGTGTAAATTTTGAAATACATTTGAGTAAATTGTAATTTGTTTTATTAGATAGCATTACAAATTTTAACACAATCGTATTTTGACTATTTTTAAGAGAATCATTATAATTCGATGAATATTCATATAGTTGAAGGCAAGAGTTATAGTAAATTAATTTTGAGACGATAAAGAATATGCGAGAAACTCCATGTATAGGTTAATAAGTGTTGATTTTGTCATTTTTAAAAAAGTTGATTGTCATTATGGAAATAATATCATGCAAAATAACACAGTGTGTGTTACAACATAACTTGTTGGGAGTGATGTCAATATGTATTTCTCGAGACATCGTGTATGCAATGTTGAGAAGAATTAGTTACAAAGTTTTATTTTTTAAAAGAAAAGTCAACCTATATAAATAGGTTGTTTGAAAATAAAATTGTAATTAATTTTTATATCGAGAATTTGTGATTGTTGAGCTCTGAGTGAGAAAAATTCATAGAGGAGAGAGCTTACACTTATAATATTTGATCAGGTCGAGGTTGTCCTATAGTCCAAGGCAGCTCTACCCCTAGTATGCCAAAAATCCCATTTTTAACATAAGTAAATTTTGATTTTTTGTCAATTTTATGTATTCTAGTTATTTTTTTGAACTTTTTTGGTAGCATCCTATCTGCAGTGGTCCTTTCTAGACTTTGGTTGGACTTGACCAAGATGGCCTTAGTCTTGTATGTGGTCTTATCCACTTTATGGTGGACTTATTCACAGACCTGTCAGTGGGAAAATTGATACATTAGTAGTTATTTTGAATTAAATTTTTACCATATTTACATTAAATTTCTAAATTTTATTTTGTGTATTTATTATTGCAGGCTGATATGCGGGCTTGAGAGTTTAGACATGGTCTTATGATGGATAATGCATAGGCATTACCATTAAGTGGAACTAAGAGGGATACACTTTATGTGATTGGGTTTGACCATGTTGGATTATTACCCCCAATTCCCTATGACATACACATGATGACAACATTAGTCGAGCACTACGATTTAGACACTTACACTTTTTGGCTCCCAATAGGGGAGATGATCATGATATTGGAGGATGTCTGGAGGATTTTTCAACTGTTAGTTGTTTATAGATAGATGAATTTGTAGGGTGGTGGTAGTGTGTTTGTTTCCTACTAGATGCACCAATTTTTACATGATATAGAGGACCATGGCAAGATGTACTCTTGGGGCCATAATATATTGGCCAATTTATATATAGATTTTCATAGGTTCACTTGTGATAGGTTTGTAGGAAAACTGGGCTTGGTGATGCTCTTGCATTGTCAGGCCTGTGAACATATTATTGTGATACTTTATGTTACCTCATGATGAATGGGCACATCCACAAATGTATACTACAAGGTGGGTTAGTACAACCTGTGTTCTGAGGAGTGGGACGATGGAATATTAGAAGATATTAGACTGGCTATCTATAGATGATATGGTGTGTTGACCCTATAATGGTTTTGGACAATGGATGAAGGATGAGGTGTGTCTCAGGTGGTTTGGGTGATTTATTAGATTCAAAATTGATGGTTAGATGTATTTGAGCACATGACATGATAATTTAACATTACCTAGCATGTGTCCCAAACACCTTATGTATGGAGGTAGTCTGAGAGAGATCTTATATATGAGGTGGATAGAAGATGACCTGATGATATTAACTTGGTACCTATTTCATTATAATATACATATATTGTGATCCAAACTCATAAATTAGATGATGTTGGTTCTACTTCAACATACATGTGGTGGTGGGTGGCCCACAAGTGGCTTATATTTTTGGTTATGGTAGAGGATTCCCCTGAGGCATAAGGTGGAGGAGATGCAAATGAAACGGTAACTGCTAGTCCTTAGGCACCTCCTATGAGTAAATATATATATATATATATATATATATATATATATATATATATATATATATATATATATATATATATATATATGTATATATATATGTATATTTAGATTTTTTGAGAAATTTATTATTAATTTGATAATTTTGATATTGATATCATGTATTATTTGTTTTGTAGGGGATGATGATTACTGGATAACCATTATAGAGACATCCCTCTAGGTTTTGACATGATGTGTGCTTGGTGAGGTAATTCTTTGGGGATTATTAGAGCATACAAAAATAATATAGGTGAGAATGCCCCCTTTTGATCGAGCAAAGATAACTACTTTAGTTACCTTGCAGTTTTAACAAAGTGTGAAGAATTGAGAGTTGAAGGAGATGTGGTGATCATCGAGTGTAACCAACTTATTATAGAGATTATTGGATATCATATTCCCCCTCCTACTCCAATGCTAGATCTACACAGTTATAACATGAGTACATTGAATTATAGTCATGAGTATTAATATATTAGGATTGCAAGAGAAGGAGTCAATCCCACTCACGATCACAATGGGCTAATAGTGGGGCCTCATATTCACATGGTCCTTTATTAGTTAAGGGAAATGTTGAGGGAGTTGGAGATGTCAGGGTGATGAATCCATTATTGAGTGACTTTGTATATGTTATACTTGTATCATGTTAAACATTGTGTGTGTGCGCGCACAAGCATCTATATGAGTGTATTTTTATGTATTCTTTCTTGCTTTATGCTTATGTGGAATTTTATATTGTATACACTCTTTTATAATGGTTGCATTTAATGATTGAGTTCATGTGATGATATTTAGTACTTAGTAAATTGATATATTTGATTATGCTCTTGTAATTGAAATATGTTAATGATATTATATTTTAATTTGTGACACATGCATGTAATGGATTTAATTGAGAATTGTAGAATGAGTTGACCACCTTAACACAAATATAAATTATTCAGCCTATTGATAATCATTTATAGCTACCTTTTGATATCAAATGTGTCACTCTATATTCTAGAGATGGGAACACTTATATTAGTTACCTAGGATACATGTGGTTGATATTGTTGATGCTTTTTTGATATCTGTGAAGTATGCAGTACATGTTTATGTCTTTGATCTGAAACATGATAATTTTACTTTGGTACCCATGTCTTTGTAATTTGATATGTAAATTTATCATGGTTCATAATGTCCTTTATGCTTGTTATATAGCTTTGGAATGTTAGCAAACCACCTTTAAAAGTAAAATATAAGATGGTGTATCCTTAGTCATTATTGTATTCATTTTTTGTAACCAAGGTTGTCCCAAAACTGTGTTTCCACATGGAATATTATGTTGTATAATCAATATTGTGTTCGCTATATTAAACCCCAAATTTATTGGTAAAAGAATATATCTAACCTCAGATCCTTGTGTACATTGAAAATCTTTCTCATTTTGTTTCATACTTAGAAGAAATTGTATTGTACATGTATTGTGTTGTTGTATATTATCTACAACAAAATATTATTTATGTTATATTAACGAGTGATTGAATGGTCATTGGTTCTCTTTGAGATATCATTGTCTTCATAAGAGAATATGTAAGAGTTGATTTTGGTATATGATTGTCTATTGTTGCAAAATGTGATAATTCCTTTATTTGCTAGTTTTGATATATTTTCATGCAATGCATAATAATCATTATCTTGATGTCATTTTACATAGTGATAAGTGAAAAATAGCTTGCCTTTCACATACTCAAGATGAAGAGGAGGATGATAGTAATTAGGAGGAAGAGTGATTAGTTTATTATTCAATAATGTGTGTAGAATATCATGTGGTCGATCTCTGAATCTGTCAAATTGAATTGGTTTCCTCTTAGTGAAAGTAGATTTATTCACTTTAGGTGGTTCTTTTAAAATTAGTTATTTCCCTTTATTAGGTACCTTAACTTGTTTGTTATTTATTGTAGTTGTTTAAATTGATTCATATATCTTATGGGTGACTTTAATTGGATTCTTTCTTTTAGATGTTAAATCTAAATTCACTCGTTTATTAACAAATTCCTTCTTGTGTGAAGATGGTCCTGATTCATTAGTTTTTTCTATTGTAGAATTGATATCACATGCATATTTGAATGCATCCATGTATAATTTATCAAAATAATTACAAATTTTATGCATGGTTATTTCTTTGAGTAGATACAAGAGACCCTTACTAAAGATAAATTACTTTTCCAAATCCAAGGGTTTATAAGTTAAAGAATGCAAAATATTTTTGATTCATAGAATATAATCTTTGATAATCTCGTTATGGTCCTATTGAAAAACTTGTAAATGTTCTAAAGTGTACTTAGGTACCATGTGTTTGTGATAATCTCATACGAATGCATCTTCTAATATTTTGAGGTTAGGTAAGAGACATTAGATAAATTATAAAATGAATTTGAAACATATCTTGTGACACTTATATGGAGAGATTTTAATAGAATACATACATCATTACCACAATATCCAAAAGAATGTGTATATTATGTTAAATGAGTACAAGAATCTCCATGATCATCAAAAAAGGGTAGTTTAGGCATAATAAAATCTTTTCAATATGGATGTTCATATATGTCTCGTGTAAGGGGTTGTCCTAAGATAATATTGTCTTTGATATTGGTGCAACATTGTTGGAAGAAAAATGATTGGTGGGGGTGGGGGTGAATAAGTCTTTAAACACTGGTACAAATTTAATTTATCATTCATGAACTATCAAAGTAATATAGTGAACTAGCAACACATCAAGAACCATTTATACGAGCATGAGACAAGAGCATAAGACGCAAAAAACTTATTTGAATGGAAAACACTTAAGGGGAAGAAAAACCAATAAAATATTCAAATGGAATAAAATAATATAAGACAAACATCAAGATTTAGTGGAGCACCAACTTCACATAGATCACCAACCCCAACTAGTCAAGCACCCACTTGACTAGGCTTTAACAAGCACCTACTTGTAAGGAGGCACCAACCCCCTAGATGACTCAACACCAAATTATCCACATAATTTATTTGATCACCTTCATGACACCTTGTTTCTAAACCAAATGATGATGACCACTTCTTCAGCTCTTCACACTCTTAACCCTCTCAAACTACCTTCTAGGATCCTTCGTTCAATTAGGTCTCTTCAAGACAGATTGGGTCATTTGACCTTAATAGTCATCTATAGTACCCCTATCAGATATTAATTATATATTATATGCACACTTATCTTGGTATAAAATACCTCATTTAGCTATTCAAAATGCTATATCTTCTGTTTCAACTCCCTCATCCTTAAACTAGATAATTAGGCCTATTAGGCCTTGTTCTTATATTAGGCTCTAGCTCATACACTGCTTGGTAAGATATACACACTTGACCACTTAAATTTTTCATAAAATAGGCCTTAAGAGATTCCAAAAACATGAATCAAATATTAAATTAGGTCAATCATATCATATAGGACCAAAATCCCTTTTAGGCCTTAAGGACACTTAATTCAATTAGGCCTTCATTAGCACACATTACCTGTAGATCTTCTTGGAGCACTTTAAAAATACATACATGGAAATAAAAATTAATTTGACACTAAAATAGACCCATACTAATATTATATTATGTCCATGACATATTTTAGCTCCAATCACCCCTTGAAGCATGCCATTAGTACTGTTCACAATTAGTTCTGTGTATGCCCAAAAAGTTTTTCTTAAACTAAGAAGATAAAACACAAATTAGCTAAAAAACCGTGGAAATTAAACATATATACAAAACCTTAAGGACCTCAATAAATTTACCAAGTGAATTATAATTAATTACATATGGAAAAAGGACTTAAAAACACTCTTGCAACTTTCACTCAGAACTACCATTTACCCTTAAAGACCAGTCATGGTGATTTTAACATTCAACACTTGTATGACTACTTTAAAATAATCTTGATGCATATGGATGTTATTATGAGATAATTAGACTATTTTTAGATATAAGGATAATATGGTCAAATACAAATATTGGTCTTGTAGACCAATCTTAGAGCCTTTATATCTCACTGTCTGATATGAACTAGACAGGTCAACTTATGAACAACATTTTCATCATATCCACTAAAATAAAAAATATATATCCAAAATTAACATGTATTAAATGTATTTAAAAATATATCCATGCACTTATATTCATCCCTATTCTATGATAACACATGTCTAATCATCTTCTCACTTCTGCATGGGTTTCTCAGTGTTTCCACCATTAGGCCTGTTAGCAACTATCAACTTGGATGAATGGTTTAGAAAAATTGAGGAATATAACCTGATAAAAAACCAAAATGGATATAAAATAAAAGTCTCAAACTTATCCATCCAATGATTTTCACACTTTGACTTGGTCAACTCTAACTAGTACAACAAATTTTTGAGAAACTAACACTTTCTTGTAGGGTCTACTCACACACTTGACAAACCAATCACACCTAGAGATGTTTGGGAGAGTTGAATACAACATAAAATCACTTAAATAGATATAAAAATCCATTTTGAGCACTTTATAACAAATTATTTCATATCAGGTCACTACTAGGGTCTTTTGAGGGTTTAAACCATCTTTTAGCCTTAACGATCATTCATAAATCATAACCCCTTAATCCAAAAATGAATACCTAGAATTTTGAACTATGACCCTTACACATATACCATGAATATAATAGGTTATTATTCAGATGTTACACGTGCCAATGAATACCTGAAAGTCATCGGGTTTGCATGCCTTCCTTCTATTCACATGAGAGACCTCAAAACCACTTTTCATGCCTTTTCTTACAAACCATGACTTAAAACTTTGTGAACATGATTGAAACAACATATAATTCATTTTAAAACACTAAATTTTCCATAATAGCCTTGGAAATAGAACCTCCTAACCCATTAGGCCATATACTCTCTCTATGTTCTCTTAGACCTTGACCTACAAACCATATTAGGCATAAAAGTTGACCTTAAAGCTTATTTCCATGCACTCTTCACCTCATTATCATCCTAAATAAACATATCTCATGTTAAAACACTACTTTATATACTTCATAGGCCTTGACAACATCTCATGACACCTCATTAGATTAAGCAGGGTTTAGAACTAGTCTAGTTGTAGACTTGGACTTAAGGTCTTACCCTTGTAGGCTCACCTTGAAAATATTATGAGTGCTCCAATACCGTATATGCATGCTCAAGAAACCTTATACATCCTATTATGACTTTGTGCATCCATATCACTAGGACACCATGCTTAAACCTTCTCACTAGGACTTTTACAAGCTATGACTAGACTTCTCAAGCCCTTGAGGCTTGACAACTAATCTTGAAACACTCTTTGATGATTCTACACTTTGATCACTTGTCTTAAATGATCCTCAGACAATTTCATACCTCTCAATCATGCTATCAAATTAGAACATTCTTCAATGACCTCATGAACACCTTTCTTAAGAACCTTTGACATTAATGACAACATCAATGCCAAACCTCAACAACTGGAACAATGCTCAACAATCTCACCCTTTGTAATTGATTGAAAAGCATACTGTAAACTGATCATATTATCTACCCATTATGGTATTTATCCCCCTTTGACATAAATGACAAAGTGATGTTTGTAATTCCTTATATCACACTCCTTGCAATCAAAATAATTAACAGACAGGACTATGAGTTTATGAGACATAATATAAACATGCTCCCCTTATCTCCATGCATACCATATTGGAACTACTCACCTTTCTTGGGGATAATGAACCTAGTTAGCTCCCCATAAGTAATTTCACTTCTTCAATGATTTTTAAGGGTAGGAATTACACCCAATTCTTATCTTAAGTGTTCAAATGTTACCTTGGAAGTGGTTTGGTCAAGATGTTTGCAATCTGATCATGTGTAGAAACATACTCAAGTTTGACACTTTGTTCATTTACCTGATCTCTTATAAAATGGTACCTAATGGGAGTGTAATTGGTCCTTGAGTGCATGACAAGATTCTTTGAGACGCTTATAATACTTGTATTGTCACAATAGATAGGGTTAGAACCATCATACTCCACCTTGTAGTATTTTAGGATTTGTCTCATCCATACCACCTAAGTGAAACATGAAGCTTCTACAATGTACTCAAAATCACAAGTGGATAATGCTACTGATGGTTGGTTCTTGCTTATTTATGAAACTAGGCATCCACCTAAAAAGAAAACTCCTCCATTGGTACTCTTTTGATCATCTATACTTCTTACCTAGTCTACATCTATGTAGGCTGTCAAATTAAACTCCTTACTTCTTGGATACCAAAATCCATACTCCATAGTCCCCTTGAGATACATGAGTATCCTTTTAACTATTTGTAGATGATTCTCCTTTGGATCTACTTGAAACCTTCCCACAAGACCTATTACTTGTATGATGTTAGGTATAGAGGCAATGGTATACAACAAACTTCCAATCATTGACCTATATGACATTTGATTGACCTTTAAAGAATCATCTTCCTTAAACAACTTACACCCTATGATCATGGGTTTACTCACTATCTTGAAATATTCCATCTCAAGCTTCTTCAACATCTCTTTTATGTACTTAGCTTGTGAGATGAATTTACCTTTTTTAGATTGAGTGATTTCCAACTAAAGAAAGAATGAAAGTTATCCTAGCATGGACATCTCAAACTCTTTCTTCATCACCTCTACAAAGGCCTTAGTCATGTTATCATTATTTCCACTAAAGATGATGTCATCCACATAGACAAATACTATCAACTGATGGTCATATTCTATCTTGATGTATAGATTACTATCTGTAATTCCCCTTTTAAATCTTTGATCTGAAAGGTACCTATCCAACCTAGCATACCAAGCTTTAGACCATAGAGAGATTTTTTTAATCTACAAACATAGTCTTTGTCATTTAATAATGAGACCCCCTCAAGTTTCTCAATGTACAGTTCCTCTTCCGAATTCCCATTCAAAAAGGTAGATTTGACATCCATCCAGTATACCTTAAACCTTTTGAATACTGCATATGATAGAAACAATCTGATGGCCTCTAATCTTATTACTGGTTCAAAGGTATCCTTAAAGTCTATCCCTTTAACTTGTGAATATCCCTTGCATACCAATATAACCTTGTTTCTAATGACTTCTCCATCTTCATTCAACTTTTTTATAAACACCCATTTTGTACCAATGACATTCTTATTTGTAGGCCTAGGAACCAATTATCAAGTCTCATTCTTCTCTATTTGGTCTAACTTCTCATTCATAACACCTATCTAAAAAATTTCTTTGCTTGATTCTATAAGATTCTTAGGTTCAATCTTGGATAATATAGAAACATTCTCTTGACTTATATTACTTACCAATCTTCTCCTTGTTTGCATACCTGCATTCTTATTGCCAATGATTTGAGATTCAGGGTGATCTATTTGAATCTATGTTGAGGGTCCTTTTGAGTCCTATCTCTCTTTAACTTCTTCTTCCTAATCAATCTCTATAGTCTCCTCTTCATTCTTGAAGTCTATATTTTCTAAAGTGTCCTTTGACTATGAGTGTGATTTCCTTGTCTTATCAATCTTCACATTGATGCTTTCCACTATCTTATGTAGCCTCTTGCTATAAAATCTATAGGTTGAGCTGATTGATGAGTATCCTAAGAATATACGTTCATCAGATTTGGAATCAAACTTTCCTAGGTATTCATCATCTTTTTTGATGAAACATTTGTTACCAAACACTCTAAAGTGTTCCACATTGGCAGGTCTTGCTTTCCATAGTTCATAAGGAGTCTTGTTTCCCTTAGCCTTTATCTGTACTCTATTCAAAATTTAGACTATAGTACTTACTACCTATTTATAATATTCATTGGGTAATATAGATTCATTTAGCATAGTTCTATCCATCTATTGAACTGTCTTATTCTTCCTTTCTATGACCCCATTTTATGGAGGTGTCCTAGCTACTGAAAATTGTCTCCTTATTCCATAAACCTCATAGAATTCATCAAAACCATTGGACAAAAAATCTCCTCCTCTATCAGATCTTAGGTAATTTATATTCCCATTCTCAAAAATAGCCTTGAATGCCTTGAACTTGTCAAGAGCTCCTGACATTTCTTTCAAGAATGCAACCCAAATCATTATTGTGTAATCATCTATGAGTAACATGAAGTAGATATCTCCTTGAATGATTTGAATTATTTTAGACCCACAAAGATCTATGTGTATTAAATCCAAGGGTATTATGGTAGAGTAATCTTTGGACTTGAACCTTCTTCTAATCTGTTTACCATGTTGACATGCCTTGTAAAGTATGTGTGTAGGTTTGGTGATCTTAGGCATGTTATTCACAAAATTCTTAGTGATAATCTTGAACATATTGTCAAATTTTAGGTGACCTAACCTTTTGTGCCATATCCAACTTTCATTCATCTTAGTCATGAAGCATCTCTCTTTCTTGATTTCATTCAAGACATATAGATTGTTCTCAGTCCTCTTAGCATTGGCTTAACCTTTCTGATTTGGATCTCCTTATCTCACACCCTCTATCCTAAAAATTTAGTGTGTGTATTTGATTGCACATTTGACTTATAATAAGAATGCTATGTTTCAAACCTTCCACATACAACACATTTTGTGTCTTGGTCTTCCCATTGTCAAAACTCAAGACACCCTTTCCAACTATATTGGTAGTTGTGTTGTCTCCAAACCTCATTATTCTTGTAGCATTATTATTCAATAAGATGAACTTATTTCTATCTCTTGTCATGTGTATTAAGAAACCACTATGTATATACCATTTCATGCTTTCATCTTGAATGTGAAAGGTAGTTTGAGCTAGCATAAAATCTTCTTTGATCTTTTGTTCCTCCTTGGCAAATGGTCCATCTTGACTCTTGAGTTCAATATGATCCATCCTAACTTGCTTTGGATTCCACACCAATGTTTGATATTTCTCATGAATTTTAGGATCTCCATATGTCTTATTTAATATTAAGGTCATTATAACTCTATTAGAGAATAATCTTACAATGTTTCCTATATTGTGACATATGTAGCAAACACCATTTTTGTACTTACCTCTTGACTGATTACTCCTTTTACCATATTTCCATGATGACTTATCCTTTATTGTATTGGGATGCTTGATTGGTATTTTCATGTTGGTATTCTTGACTTTTTATGGCTTCTCACGCTCTCTGTCAAACTTGCTTATTTTATCTATGAGCTACTCATGCTCAACCTTCAAGGAATCTAGCTCTATCTTCGACTGGTCATACTCAACTTCCTTTGACTTAAACCTTGTGTTGCCACCTTCTAACTGACTCCTAAGATCATTGATGGTCTTCTTTTTATGATTTAAATCATAAAGATAACTTATGAGCTCATCTTCAAGGTCTACATCAACATTTCTTTCTTCACTATCATAATAGACTTCTTCATCATACATGTTGTCTTCCTCTTGTTGATCACAAGACATATTGTGCTTCTTAGGATCACCTTCAAGCTATTAGACCTATCTTAAAAGACCAAGATATAATACTAATTATTGGAATCTGATTGATAGGGGTGGTGGGGGGGGGTGAATCAATCTTTAAAAACTATTGCAACTTTACTTTATCATTCATGAACTATCAAAGCAATATAGTGAACTAGCAACACATCAAGAACCATTTATATGAGTATGAGATAAGAGCACAACACACAAAACATTTATTTGAGTGGGAAAACATCAAGGGGAAGAAAAATCAATGATATATGAAAATGTAATACATTCCTTTAAGACAAACATCAATATTTAGTGAAGTACCAACTTCGCATGGAACACCAACCCCAACTAGCCAAACACCCACTTGACTAAGCTTTAACAAGCACCTACTTGCAAGGGGGGACCAACCCCCTAGATGATGTGACACCAACTCAAACACCTAATTTATTTGATCACCTTTAGGTCACCTTGTTTTTCAACCAACTGATGATGACCACCTGTTCTTCTCTTCACACTCTTAGCCCTCTCAAACTACCTTCTAATCTCCTTCACTCAACTAGGTCTCTTCAAGATATATTAGGTCATTTGACATTAATAGTCATATAAGTACTCTTATTATATATTTTTTATAGTTTATTTTCACCCTTATAATGGTTTATAATACCTATTTTATCTTTTTAAAATGATATATCTTCCACTTCAACTTCATCATCCTTAAACTAGACAATTAAGCCTATCAGGCCTTGTTCTTATACTAGGCTCTTGCTCATACACCTCTTGGTCAGACATACACAATTTACCACTTATATTTTCCATACAATAGGCATTAATACATTAAAAAAAAATTAATGAAACATTAAAATATGTCAGTCATAGCATATAGGACCAAAACCCCTTTTAGGCCTTACAAAGACCTAATTCAGTTAGGCCTTCATTAGCACACACTACCCTTAGATCTTCTTGGAACACTTTCAAAATTTATACACAGTAGGAAAAATTCATATGAAAATAAAATAGAAACTAATAATATTATATTATGTACATGACACCTTTTATCTCTAATCACCCCTTGAAGCACGCCATTAGTACTATTCACAGTTAGGCTTGTGTATATCCAAAAAGTTTGTATTAAACTACAAAAGATAAAACACCAACTAGCTAAATAAACATGGAAATAAAACATATATACAAAAAATTTATGACCTCAAAAAATTCACTAAGTTCATTATGATTCATTACATAGGGCAAAAGGACTCAAAAACACTCCTGTAACTTGCTCAATCAGAACTATCATTTTCCCTTAAAGACTAGTCATGGTGATTTTGACCTTCAACACCTGTATGACTACTTTAAAAGAATCTTGATGCATATGGATGATATTATGAGATAATTATACCATTTTTATATAGAATTATAATATGGTCAAATAAAAATATTGGTCTTGCAGACCAATCTCAAAGCATTTGTATCTCACTGCCTCATCTGAACCAGATAGGTCAACTTATGAGTAACATTTTCATCATATCTACTACCTCCAAAAATTATATCCAAAATTGAAATGTCTTAAGAGTATTTAAAAATGTCTCCATGAACTTGGATTCATCCTTTTTCCATGATAACACATCCCTAATCATCTTCTCACTTTTGCCTAGGTTTCTCATTATTTCCACCATTAGACCTGTTAGCGACGAGTCAACTTGGATAACTGGTTTAACACACCTGATGGATAAAACCTGATTAGAAAACACCATGGATATCAAATAAAATTATAAAGATTATCCATATAATTATTTTCACACTTTGACTTGGTCAACTTTGACTGCTACAACAAATTTATGAGAAACTAACACTTTTTTGTAAGGTCTAATCACACATCTAACAAACCAATCATACCTAGAGATGCTTGGGAGAGTTAAATACAACCTAGAATAACTTAAATAGCCATATAAATACATTATGATCACTTTATAAAAACTTATTTCATATTGGGTCACTATTAGGGATATTTGATGGTTTAAACTCTTGAGCATTGTCATTGATTGTTGAGTTTTTGGCATTGATGTTGTCATTGATGTCAAAGGTTCTTGTGAAGGTGCATGGTGTGTGGGGTATGCGATTTTATGAATGATATGAATAATTGTAATAAAACATAGTGATCTATGAATATCCTTAGTTGAGCTCCAAATATCTACATAAGAAACTCCGAAGATGCTCCATCGAGCTACAAAGAGGTTTTTTTGAAGCTCTAAAGATCTATCAAGCAGCTCCGAAGATCCCTCCATGTAGCTTCAAAAACATTATGAAAAAGCTCCAAAGAAATTATATTGAATATCTAAGTAATAATTTATATAAGGTTTCTTGATCATGTATATGAGGTGTTGGAACACTCAAGAGAGTTTTAAGGTAAGCCTATAGGGGTAAGGCCTTAAGCCCAAATCTGCAACTAGACTAGTTCTAGATCCTACCTACCCAATGAGGCATCATGATTTGTTATCAAGTAAAATGAAGTATGTTTGAAATTTATTTATCATGTGAGATGATATGTGAGCATTTAAGTGAGGTGGAGAGCACATGGAAAGAGGTTTTAAGGATAGTTTAAGACCTAATGAGGTGTGAAGACTCATTTATAGAAAGCAAGGTAGTGAGAGCATGGCCAAATGAGGTATGAGATATAGATTTCAAGATAATAATGAGAACATGAGAATTTACATAGGTATTTCATGTTATTTCAAGTATGTTTACCAAGTTTTAGGTCAAAATTTGAAGGTTAAGGTAAGAAAAAGTGGTTTGAGGTTTCTTGAGTGCATAGAATAAAGGGTTCTCAACCCGAAAAAAACTTTCAAGTGTTCATTGGTACATGTGAGATATAAATGATAACCTAAGATATTCATGGTATATGTGTAAGGGTCCTAAATCAAAGTTATAATCATTGGTTTCTCAAATGAAAGACTAAGCTTTATGAATGATCATTAACAGTGGAAGTGTGTTTAAACCCTCTTAGAACTTTAATAGTGACCCGATGTTAAATATATGATTCAAAAGTTCTCAGGATGGTTTGGAATTATTAGGTAAGTGTTTATATATTATATTTAAATCTCCTAGGTACCTCCAAGTGGTGGTGGTTAGAGAGAGGAGAGATAAAATGTGAAGATATAGGCTTGTTTCTAAAGAAGTTGTTATGGATGTAAAAAGTTGTATTGGACTAAGTTTGAAAATTATTGGAAGGAAAAGGTATTTAATTTTATTTTATGTCCATGAAGTTTTATGGATATTTTATAGTCTTTAAGAGTGCAAATTTGGTGATCCACGTTGACTTGTTGCTAATAGACCTAGTGATGCAGACAATGAGAAAACCAGGCATAAGTGAGTAATTGATTAGAGATGTGATAACATGGATTAGGGATGAATACAAGTGAATGAATATGTTTTTAAAAGACATATGATACATGTTAATTTTGGATAAAAAAATTTAAGGTCAGTGGACATGATGAAAATGTTGCTCATAAGTTGACCTATCTAGTGCACATAAGACAATGAAGGTGTGAGGTTGTGAGATTGGTTTGCAAGACCAATAATTCTATATGACCATGAAATATATATATATATATATATATATATATATATATATATATATATATATATATATAATATTGGTATAATGATATTATAATATCATACACATGAATTTTAAGTATATAAAAGTGTCTACACATGTGTTGAAGGTCATTATCACCATGACTGTGTTTGAAGTTAAACTGGTAGATCTTGGTAAACAAGGTACAATGATGAGTTTGAAGCCTTATATTCTAAGTTGAATTTTATAATGCACATAATTGTTTGGAAAATTTATGATCTATATATTCTTTGTATAAGGTTTTGAAGTCAGTGTAAGAGGTTGGAACATTAAAGCCAAAATGGCTTGTTTGGCTAAGTAAGGATTGTGAGAGAGAAGGTCAACAAATTGGTCTACAAGAACTAATAGTTGCCATTAGATATTATGATTTATTTATTGGATATTATTATTAAGAATTATTTAAGATCATTTTAATACATTATAATACATTTAATGTGTTCCATAAGGTGTCAGAAGTTCAAGTTTCAATGATTGTGTTTTGAGGCTAGTTGGCAGTTCTGAGTGGGCTACTTACAGAGAAGAGTTTGAGTCTGTATACCCTAAGTTGAAGCATATTATGAATTTTTTGATGACACTGAGTTCATGATGTTTCTTAATATGCAATTTTTTTCCATGGTTTGAAAAAATCATGTGTTTTCTTTAGTTGCTTAGAACAATTTTTTTGTGTATGCACAAACTTAATATGAACAATGCTAATGACGTGTTCCAAGAAGTGGTTTGAGATAAAAAGTGTTATGAATCCCATATAAGATTAGATTGGGTCTATTTGAGTGGCATATAATGTGTTCCTATCATGTGAAGTTTTTGAATATGATCTAAGAAGATCAAAGGGTAATGTGTGTTATGTAGGCCTAATAGAATTAGGTCTCCATGAGACCTAAAGGAGAGATAAGGCCTAATTAAAATAGGTCAGACCTAAAGGAAATCAAATAAAATTTGATACATATCTATGAGATGTATTAATATCCATTAAATTTCCACTTAAAAATATAATAATGTTTGTTTGACTAGTAAGGATATGATTAAGTGACTTGTATAAATACTAAGCAATTTTAGGCCTATTTGGATAAGTTGCTAGTGTGAAGAGTGCAAGGAATAATATAACACTTGGTAAGCATAAGAAGGTATTATATACCATCAAAGGATGGTATAGTATCAGATATTAATCTTTGATAGAGGTTATTTATGTGAGGATCAAGATCATATGACCTAATCAAGTCAAGAAGAGGGCTAGTTGAGCGAAGAAGGCTAGAGGCCAGTTTGAGAGGGATAAAAGTATGTAAAGAGCCAAGGAATAATATCATCATATATTATATGAGAAATAAGGTATTATAAAGGTGATCAAGTGTTTTAGGTTTCTAAGTTGGTGCTAAGTCATCTAGGGGGTTGGTGCCTCCTTATAATTTAGTGCTTATTAAAGCCTAACTGAGTTGGTGCTTAGCTAGTTGGGGTTGGTGCTCCATGTGAAGTTGGTGATTCACTAAAATTAGTGTTTGTATTATAGGAATATATTCCATTTGAATAATTAGTTGGTTTTCATCCCCTTGAAGGATTCTCACATATATACTATGCTCATGTGTTTCATGCTCTTATGGATTGGTGTTTATGCTTGTTAAGATGTACATACTTGTTTAAATGATCTATGATTACTTAAGTAAGATTGTTAAAGAAAGTTTTTAAAGATTGATTCACCCCCCTCTCAGTAATTTTTATTCCAATAATTGGTATCATATCTTGGTCCTTTGAAGTAGGTCTAAAAACCTAAAGGAGATCCTATAAGCAAGGATGGCTAGTCAACAAGCTCAAGGTGGTTTATCTACCAGTAAGGCTCGATTATTAAATGGATATAATTATGGATTTTGGAATGTTAGGATGAAGATATTTTTTATGTCTCAAGGTCATGATATCTGGTAGTCAGTAGTGGATGGCTATAGTGCTCCTCTTATTCCACCAACTGATGCAACCTGTATAAAAGCTAGTGAAAACAACTCCAAAGCAATGAATGCCATTCTTTGTGGCCTATCAAAGGTAGATATTATGAAGGTAATGCACTATTTATTAGATAAAGATATATGGGACAAATTGAAGACTATCTATGAAGGAGACACTAAGGTGAAGATGGCCAAGTTACAGACCCAATGAAGATAGTTTGAAATCCTAAAGATGAATGAAGATGAAACCATTGCTTCTTACCTATTCAGGGTTGATGAAGTTGTCAATATCATTAGAGGATTGGGAGAATAAGTGAAATAATCTACTATTGTCCAAAAGGTGTTAAGATCACTAACTCCAAAGTTTGCTTCTAAGATGTCTGGAGTAGAAGAGATGCAAGATTTGGACAAGTTAGAAATAGATGGGTTTCATGGCATCTTGACTACCTATGAGATGAGAACTAATGAAGAAAGACCTCCAAAAAAGGAATCAACTTTAAAAGTTGAGAATAAGTCAAAATATAAGGTCAAGGATGAGGAATGCTCAGATATTAATGATGATTAAATGATATCTATGTTTTCAAGGAAGTTGAGGTTTGGATCTGGTAAGTACAAAGGTAAGTTAACCTTCAAATGTTTCAACTATGGAAAGTTTGGTCACTTTGCATCCAAGTGTCCTAATAAGGATAAATCTAATTATGATGAATAACATGATAAACATCATGGAGATGACAATAAGACCTATAAGCTTGATAAAAACTAAAAGGAGTTTAAGAAGTATGAAGGTAAAAAAGGAAATTTTCAAAACAAGAGAAGCTTCTACTCTAAAGTAGATAACTCTTCTGATGTAAGTGACTCAAGTGATTATGATAGTGATGGTGGAAGTAATGAACCTAAACATGACAATGGTGAGACCTTGTTCATGTCCATAGAATCAGATAATGAGGGTTTTTCAAATGGGAAAGGCCTTATGGTTGATGTAGAATCAAATAAAAAAGAAGTAAAAGTGAATCTTGAGGCATAATTGTTAATTGCCTTAGAGGAGTTAAAATTTCAAAGAAGAAATAATCAAAAACTAAGATCACTAGTTAAGGACTATGAGGAACAAATTGGCTGGTTTGAGGAGAGATTGATTAACACCTCCAAGGAATATGATTATATCATCAATCAAGTTGAGGCACAAATGGAGATAGTCAATTCCAACCTAAAGGCTAAAGAGGAAGAATGCATCAGGTATGAAACTAAAATAAAATCCTTAAAAGTTGAGTTGGATTAAGCATCTAGTCAGGTAAAGAGATTTATTAAGTTTGAAAAGAGAACTGAGGCTCTAGATGATATCTTGAGTAGTTAAAAGTATTAAAGTGACAAGATAGGTCTTGGTTTCAAAGAAGACCAAAAGGAGGCACCTCTAGTCAAGGAGAAGACTGCTGAAGACAAAAAGGTCAACAAGAAAAGACCTATAAAATAACTTAATGCTATAAGGTATGCTAGTTCTTTCAATGGTTACTATTTTGTATGTAGTCAATTTTTTCATAGAGCAAGAGAATGTAGAAGAACCTCCAAGAATGAGTACTCATGAAACTATGGAAGGAGTCATAATTCACATTAGTCAAATAGCATGTATAAGGTGGTTTATTACAACTGTCATAATCCAAGACACATTTCAAGATTATATCTTAAAAGAGTTAAAAGGTCAACAAGTTAAAATAGGAAGTTTGAAGCCCCTAGAGTAAAAGAAAGAAGGCAAATGAATATATGAAAACCAAAGGTAATAAAGATAAGTCATGATCAGTCTACAAGATCAAGTGGATTGATTGCTATGATAGAGCATACATTAGGTGTGAAATCAAGTTAAGAATGTCTATTATCAGCTCACATTGATGATCAAATGGTTGATGATGAGATTAAGCCTACAGTGCCAATCAAGCCTAGAAGGATGTTGAAGAATATTCAATCTTGTGAGAGTATGGAGAGATGGGAATCTCTTGAGTTCATGGTGTTTTAGTCCCTATGAAAAGGGGTGGATTCACTAGGATTCATGAAGACATTATTCTATCAATAAAATCATGAGGTTGCAGTCAAAGAAGGTTTCATCTTGAGAAGATTCCAAGTTGTCTATGTTATAAACAAGGAGATGAAGATAGATATTATCCATTCCTATGTTGGTAGCTATGAGGTTTGAAGTATAATAGTCAGCATGATGAGAGATCTAAGGTTGACATCAATTATCTAAGGTCAAAGTGCATTCATTTGGTATATGAGAGGTAAAGCTTTTGGTATCTGTTTATGTGAGTAGTTGAGCTTGATCTATGTTGAGAAGGGGTATTGATGTAAAGATGCTTGAAGGAAGATGAGTATGGTTTAAGAGTCCCATTATCTCATGTGTTGAGCTATTAAGACAAAGGGGGAGTCCTTAATTCTGTAGTTGATGTCAAGAGTGTGGTAGCCTAGTGTGTGATCAAGAGTTTGTTCTTCTTCAATCATGTTAATGAAGCTGGGAGAATGATCTGAAAAGGGAATATAATTTAGAATGAGGGAGAAGTGACCTGATTGAGAGAAGTTTCTGAGAATGGTTTCCATGGGTGGTTGCCATAGTTTTTGAATATTATGTGTCATAATGTGTTTTTAAGAGGTAGTATCATCTTAGGGGGAGAAAGTGTGATTCCAATAGTTGCAAATGACCCTTTTCATTAATGTCAAATGGGGAGAAATATCATAAAGGGTAAGAAAATGAAAGAGCCAGATTTGGGAGATGATTTCCATCAAGAGTGGTTTCCATATTTTTCTAAGTGTGTTTGCCATCAATGACAAAGAGGTAGATTATTGAGCATTGTCATTGAATATTGAGTTTTTGGCATTGATGTTGTCATTGATGTCAAAGGTTCTTATGAAGGTGCATGATATGTGGGGTATGAGCTTGTATGCTTGATATGAAGACTCAGTATAGAATAAAATGAGCTATGAATATCCTTAGTTGAGATTTGGATATCTATATAAGTAGTTTTGAAGATGCTCCATCGAGCTATGAAGATGCTCTATTAAAGCTCCAAAGATATGCCAAGTAGTTCCAAAGATCCATCCAGGCAACTATGAAGACATTTTGATAAAGCTCTGAATACGTTCTTTGAAGCTCTGAATAAAAGGTTGTATAATATTTATTAACATGCATATGAGGTGTTGGAGCACTCAGGAGAGTTTTGAGGGAAGCCTACATGGGTAAGGCCTCAAGCCCAAATCTATAACTAGACTAGTTCTAGACCCTGCCTGCCTAATGAGACATCATGATCTATTGTCAAGGCACATGAAGGATGTTTGACATTGATTTATCTTGTGAGATGTTGTGTGAGCATGTAAGGGATGTAAAAATCACATAAAAATAGGTTTGAATGATAGTTCAAGACCTAATAAGGTGTGAAGACTCAGTTGTAAAAAACAAGATGGTGAGAGCATGGCCAAATGAGGTATGAGATTTAGATTTCAAGATAATAATGAGCATGTGAGAATTGATAGAGGTATGTTTTTAAAGTATGTTGACCAAGTTTCAAGTCAAAATTTGAAGGTTAAGGCAATAAAAAGTGTTTTGAGGTTTCTCAAGTGCATAGAATAAAGGGTTCTCAAACCAAAAAGAACTTTAAAGTGTTCATTAGCACATGTAATCTCTACATGAGAACCTAAGATATTCATGTTAGATGGGGAAGGGTCCTAGCTCAAATTTCCAAGCATTGGTTTCTTGAATGAAGGACTAATCTTTATGAATGATCATTAATAGTGGAAGTGTGTTTGAACCCTCTTAGGACCCTAATAGTGACCCAATGTTGAAGATATAATTAAAAAGTGCTCAATATGGTTTGGAATGATTAGTTAAGTGTTTTAATATTGTATTTAACTCTCCCAGGTACCTCCAAGTGGTGGTGGTTAGAGATAGGAGAGATAAAAAGTGAAGATACATGCTTATTTCTAAAGAAGTTGTTGTGGTTGTAAAAAGTTATATTGGGATAAGTTTGAAAATTATTATATGGAGAAGGTAGATAATTTTATTTGATGTCCATTAATGTTTTTGGATAGTTTCTAGTCTTTAAGAGTGAAAATTTGGTGATCCAAGCTGACCTGTCGCTAACAGACCGAATGGTGTAGATAATGAGAAAACTAGGTAGAAGTGAGAAATTGATTAGGGATGTGATAACATGGATTAGGGATGAATCCAAGTGCATGAATATTTTTTTAAATAGATATAATACATGTTCATGCTGGATATAAATTTTGGGGATCAGTGGATATGATTACAATGTTGCTCATAAGTTGACTTGTCTAGTGTAGATAAGATAGTGAAGGTGTGAGGTTGTGAGATTAGTCTACAAGACCAATAATTCCATATGTCCATGATATATATCTATTTTATATTGGTATAATGATATTATAGGATCATCCACATGCATTGGAATCCTCTAAATTTTTTTACATAGGTGTTGAAGGTCATTATCACCATGACTATGTTTGAAGCTAAACTGATAGATCTAGGTAAACAAGGTAAAGTGACGAGTTTGAAGCCTTATATTCTGAGTTAAAGTTTATAATTAAAATAATTTTGTTTTTTTAGACATTTATGATATATATATTCTTTTTATAATTTTTTAAAGTTAGTTTAAGAGGTTGGAACATTGAAGCCAAAATGGCTTGTCTGGCTAAGTAAGGAGTGTGAGAGAGAAGATCAACAAATTGGTCTACAAGAATCAATAGTTTCCATTAGATATTATTATTTATTTACTGGATATTATTATAAGGATGTTTTAATATAATTTTAATACATTATAATACCTTTAATTTTTTCCATAAGGTGTCATAAGTTCAAGTTTCCATGATTGTGTTTTAAGGCTAGTTGGTAGTTTTGAGTGGGCTACTTGCAGAGAAGAGTTTGAGCTTGTATACCTTGAGTTGAAGCATCTGATTAATTTTTTGATGACCCTAAGATTAGGATGTTTCTTAATGTGTTATTTATTTTCATGGTTGTTTGTCAAAATTGTGTTCTTGCTTTAGTTTCTCAAAATAGATTTTTTGTGTATGCACAAACATGATATGAACAATACTAATGATGTGCTCCAAGTAGTGGTTTGAAATAAAAAGTTTTATGAAGACTTTATAAGCTTATAAGGGGTATATTGGAGTGGAATATAATGTGTTCCTACCATGTGAGGTGTTTTAATATACTCCAAGAAGATAAAAGGGTAACATGTGCTAAGTAGGCCTAGTGGAATTAGGTCTCCATGAGACCTAAAGGAGAGATAAGACCGAATTGAAGTAGGTTAGAATGAAAGGGACTCAAAGCACATTTTATCCATGTATATGAGATGTATTAAGATCCATTCAATGTTTGAACTAAGAATATAATAATGTTTGGTTGACTACGAAGGATATGATTAAGTGACTTGTATAAATACTAGGCAATTTTAGGCCTATTTGGATAAGTTGCAAGTGTCAAGAGTGCAAGCGAATAATATAACACTTGGTAAGAAAAAGATAGTATTATATACCATAATATGAGGGTAGAGGATCATAGATGAATATTTAATAGAGGTTTTTCATATGAGGATCAAGGTCATATGACCTAATCAAGTCAAGAAGAGGGCTAGTTGAGGGAAGAAGGCTAGAGGCCAGTTCAAGAGGGATATAAGTATGAGAAGAGCTGAGGAAGAAGATCATCATCTATTGTATGAGAAATAATGTATTTTGAAAGTGATAAAGTGTTTTAGGTTTTTGAGTTGGTGCTAAGTCATCTAGGGGGTTGGTGCCTCTTTACAAGTTGGTGCTTGCTAAAGCCAAGTTGAGTTGGTGCTTAGCTAGTTGGGGTTGGTGCTCTATGTGAAGTGCATGCTTCAATATAATTGGTGTTTGTCTTATAGGAATATATTCCATATGCATCATCAATGGTTTTTATTACCCATGAGAGTTTCCCACATATATTTTGTGTTAATGTGTTTCATGCTCTTGTGGATTAGTGCTTATGCTTGCTAAGATATACATGCTTGTTTAAATGATCAATGATTGCTTAAGTAAGATTGTTAAATAAATTTTTTTAAGACTGTTTCACCACCTGCTCTCAATAATTTTTATTCCAACATAAAATATATTCTAGTCTTAATGATCATTCATAAATCTAATCCCCTTAATCCAAAAACTAATGCCTATAATTTTGAGATAGGACCCTTCCCCTTCTACCATGAATAACACAAGTTCTCATGTAGAGGTTACATGTGTCAATCAACAATTGAAATTACTTTTAAAATTTTCATGCCTTCATTCTATGCACATGAGACTTCAAAACCACTTTTCATGCCTTTTCTTGCAAACCATGAATTCAAACTTTGTGAACATGCTTGAAACAACATATCATACCTCTAACAACACTCACTTGTCCATATTAGCCTTAAAAATAGAGATTCATACCCCATTAGGCCATACTCTCTCTCTCTCTCTCTCTCTCTCTCTCTCTCTCTCTCTCTCTCTCTCTCTCTCTCTCTCTCTCTCTCTCTCTCTCTCTCTCTCTCTCTCTCTCTTTATGTTCTCTTAGAACTTGACCTGTAGACCATATTAGGCATAAAATATGAACTTCAAGCTTCTTTCTATGCACTCTCCACCTCATTGAACTATTGTAAACTCATATTGCACCCTAGCTGAGCAAAAGATTGTTGAGGTCCCTTACTCAAATCTTGTCTAACATGGGAATGACCCTAGCTGTGGGTGACCTAAATTTAGGCTAAACCTTCGAGATTTTTAATGAGGCTAGATCCTCTGATGCAAAACTTAGCTCATTTCCACTAAAACTTACTAATTATTTAGGGTGAAAAGGGAGAGAAAGATAACTAAAAGGTAAACCTAAGCTAATGGTGGTGATGAACCTACAAGATTGTCCATCCACTCATACTTGAGCTTCTAAAACACTAGTGAGGTAGAACAAATGACTGGATCTATGATTCCTAATCCCTGTCATGCATCAATGATTCATGAAGAGGTTCATCAAGTGAATAAAACCTAAGGGAGGTGATGAAGAGGCTTGATTAAAGGTACTAATACATCCAATGTAGCCACTATTAGTTTAGTCAAATGATACTTGAACACTAAAAATGACCAACATAATGAGATAATCTAGTAGCTAGGTTAGATCAGGACTTGATAAGGGAGAGAGCTCTACCACATATGAAAATCAAACTAACATAAATACACTAGACTAATATATTAAATCTAAAAATATTCATCTTATTCATCTCAAGAGGTTACAAAGCTCAATCTTGGTAGAGTCTAGTCATGCCTTAGAGAGGGATCAGAGGGATCCATTTTTTGGCTCAAAAGCCTCTATATATAGCAAAAAGGGAGATATAAAGATGGGAATAATGCATAGGAGAGTGGAGAAAGGATCATCATGATCAAGAAGTGAGGTGGAAATTCATTGATTCTTTTCCTTATGCAAGCCTTTTCCAATCAAGATCAATACTTATCAATAAATTAACCTCCTTTTGTTCCAATAACCTTCGAGATCCTTTCATTAGCTAAGAGATCCCATTAAAAGACAAGGGTTTGTTATGTATGATGACAAAGTTTGTTTGAGCAAAATCAATTCCCTTAACTGCTTCACTAACTACCAGATCACCACCTTGGGACCCCAAGCCCACTTGACTTGTTCATGAGGATGAAATCCTCAAATCTTGAAAATGATAGTGCCATGCCATGAATGGCAAATAGTACCTAATTTGTCGAGGATGAAGCCACATCAATAGATGAGACCCTTTAAATTAATCACATATCTATTCCATTTCCATGTTTGGATCATAAGTCCATTCTATAGGCGAAAAACCAAACTAAGAGTATTAGTTTTCTTATAGTTGTCATATTCATGCAGACCTATAGACTGCATAGCCCCTTTCTTGATCCAAATAGGTCCAAATAAACCCATTATGTCATTTTAGGATCTAATAATTTTCCATATACATAGATCCTTTTAAGAATGGTGAATACAGTCACAAAAATAGCCCTACATGATATAAATTTATGAACCAGAGGTTTATATTTAGCCTTAATTATGTCCCTTTATGTTATTTATATCTGAATGCATAGTTGTGTCCTTTTCATGGCATTGGATTGAGCTTTAATGGTGGAAGTATGACCTTGTAAGATCTTATTTGCCTTGGTCAAAAATAGGTCATTTAGTTCAATCTTGTCCATCAAATATTGCTCGAGCCAATCAGAATGATCCACTTTATCTTCGCTCCCATTGGCCTCACAGATCCTTGATGTTAGATCTTGACCTTTTTGACCTCTTGTGCATAATAGATCTCCTTGGTATGAATGAATGCGGTTTATTGATTTCCTACCATGAAGATCCTTTGACATGTTGACTTACCAACACACCATTGGATCAAGATGTATGAAGCAATGAAAGCCTTTGATCTTCCTAGGCCCACTTTCCTGTCAGTTCCTATGCACTATTAGATCATTGATATAAATAAAGTTTGATCATTAATATAGATCAAACCCACCTTGTTTTTAGTCACCTCACACTATTGGATCTCAGCTCGATGAACCTACACTATAGGATCTTTTCCAACTTGTAGCTTTTTAAGGGATTTTAACCCAAGAACCTTTTGACTTGTTTGATCCTAACGTGAACCATTAGATCTCATGTGTCAGTATGCAAGCTCATGCAGACCATTATATATTGATCAACTTTAAACCTTTTAAGGACATTTTAAACCCAAATAGTTACTTGGGGTGGCCTAAAATTGATGTCTACATGCCTATTATTTGATGTCTATATGACCATCATTGACGTCTATATGACCATCAAAATTTGGACCTCAATAGATAAATGTTGAGATTTATTTTGATGTCCATGTGAATGTCTCCATCTACAAGTCAATATTTTAAAGCTTATATCTCGAGTTAGAAACCTCATCAAGACATGAAATTTGCAAAGTATGTTCCCAACATGAAAAACTCCATGGTGCTACAATCTTTTGGCTCATGTGGTTTTCTGAGCTGCATTTATAAAATGCTCAAGTGAAGCTAGCCCATTCATTATTAGAAGACATCCTAGTGATGGTATGGTCTTCCAAAGATTTTAAAAGTCATTTGATCATTCATCTAAATAATAACTTTGCTCATCTGATCAATCTATGTAAAGAGCTTGGTATGTGGGCCAAATCTACCCAACACTTGACTTATAAACCATATTAGGCCTAAAATATAAACTTTAATCTTATCTTCATGCACTCTCCACCTCATTCTAAAACTCAATCAAAATATTTCATGTTCAAACACTAATTTACATCCCTCATAGTTCTTGAAAACACCTCATGACACCTCATTAGGTCAGGAAGGTTCTAGAGCTAGTCTAGTTTTAGACTTGGAATTAAGGTCTTACCCTTGTAGGCTCACATTTAAACTCTCCTGAGTGATCCAATGCTGCATATCCATGATAATAAAATATTATACATCCTCTTATGCCTCTATGCATCCATCTCACTAGGCCACCATGCTCAAACCTTCTCACTAGGACTTTTACAAGCTATGACTAGACTTCTCAAGCACTTGAAGCTTGACAATTTATCTTGAAACACTCTTTGATGATTATACACCTTTCTCACATGCCTTACATGCTTCTTAAACAAATTCATACCTCCAAATGATTCTATCATACAAGAACATTCTTTAATGACCTCATGAACACCTTTCTTAAGAACCTTTGACATCAATGACAACATCAATGCCAAACCTCAACAATAGGAACAATGCTCAATGAACATGATATTTTTTTAAAAGTGAGATCAAGTACTTACTTTTGGAGATCACCAATAACATGAATCATGGATATAATATGGCTAGTAGGAATGGTAGTGAGAGCATGGTTTATGATTACATTCTAAGATAAAATTAGTACAAACTTGAAAATCATTGCCTAGCTTATCACATTGAATTTGTATGGGAGTAAAAACATCACATTGTTTCTCATTGGATTCCAATGACGTAGGAGAGGAGGGACAACATCATAATTATTATTATCATGAGGCTGACATTCTATGGATATAGTATGATACCTTGTGTGGTACAATTATAATCTCTCTTATCAAATAATTTTTTCCAAACCCAATAAGTAGTAGTAAATTTTATTTAGTCAATCATTGCAAGGTTCACTACCAAGAGAATTAAAATCTAAAATACATAACATGCATACCATGTAACATTTTTTTTGACATTAAAATGCATAGTAATCTTGGCAACTATGATAACATCAATAAAATAGTAATCCAAATTTGTAAAGTCAATAAATTGATTATGACAAAAAAAAGTTGCAAATTATTGCTAGGTGTAGTTAAGTGAGTGTTTTTCCAATTAACAAATTGTACTTTCATGTTTATATATTAAGGCATCTAGAAGCATTGCTTGCCTCTTTATTAAGAATTACTTGGTAAGGACCAGTGATAAAAATTGAACCCTTCCCAACCCTTCCAAGGGGTTTAAATTCATCCTAAAAAATATCTTATTAAAAAAAATGAAATCATTTGTTATTATACCTGAAAGGGTAACTTACGGAATCATTTTTGTTTAACTTCTGATTAATTTACCAATTTTCACCAATTAAAATGCATGGTTTTTTATGCATTGAAAAAATTGAAGCTTTTCAATAGTTAAATTGCACATTTATTAAAAAAAATGTGAAAAAGGTAATTTATCTATGTTTTGATTTGCTATAACCCTATATATATATCTTATTATAAGGTCGAATGATGATGTAATGAGCATTACCATTTAACAATGCCACTGCTGACATGTCTAGACCATTGTAATTCCCACCTATTAACATTAATATTTGACAGTTGTTTGCATTGAATCAAATAAAATATATTAACTAATTAAAATATTTACGTCTCTCCTATTGGTGGTCTATGAATTCATAAATGACATTAATTTTAATCTTATCATCTTGGTATTGGGTTTTGCAAAGGGTTAAGAGACTTTTATTTGTGGATTTGACAATAGAGAAGTGATCAATACCAAAGCTGATAGCAACATCTTAATCTTATCGACTGCCATTGTGGTGAAGGTAGTTTATATGCCTTGCACTCCTCCATCAATAGATAACAATGTCTTCACTAAAGTATTGCTTCTCTGCAATGTTGAGGTGAGCTATGAGATGCTTTATTTTCTATATATTTTTAGCTTTTTAAATTCTAGGGTTCATCATTTGAGATTTTAGGGTTGCTACGGAGTTATAAGTGGTTTTCATTCAACAACCACTATCAATTTGAGAAATCGTATGGACTCACTGTCTAGGAGTTTGAGACCTTAGGCTAAAATAAATTTAAAAAAAATATTGGAGTGTGTTGGCTGAGGAAAGGCTTCATTTATTTAAAACATTGGTAGTCAATGTGTCAATTCATTTAATATTTTTGGTGTTTTTAATCTATATTTAATAAAAAAAAATTGCATTTATTTTTAATGGTTGATAATTTTTCAAGAGGAAATAAGCAATTTTAGTGTTAAAGATTGCTTGGATAGTGCATATTTGCATTAGCCCCTTCAAAATAAAAGTAGGGGTTTCATCTTAGTGAAAGGTATGGTGAATTTTTAAATGTTATTTCCTTACAAAATGATTTGTCGAGGTATTTCAAATGTTGATATCTTTAAAAAAAATTAAACTATTGTAATGTATGTAGATCTTGTAACGATAATTATCTGCT